>JARYGA010027269.1:0-46350 GCA_030545235.1 Helianthus tuberosus | reverse complement strand
AATATGTGTTGATTGAATACGCCGAAACCCTCACGGCTGAACAAACATGATTATTTTCACAAGATTGAAAAACGGTTTTCAAACTGTAAATATCAATGTGTTGTAAATCATGGGGGTATGTTAGATTTTCTGCAAATCAGTACACTTTAAGCAGAAAATGGATGGCGAGACAAAGCTATCAGTATTGGTTGTCAAATTTTCTTTAAATGATTTTGCATTATAGGGGGAGTATTGTTGTTAGAAAATACAAAAACATTTGAAAATTTGAAAAAGTTAAAAAGTTAAAAACATGATAAAATTCAAAAATTGAGTTTTTGCGTAAAAAGAGGAAATGATAGTACATCAGTAGACAGTTACAGTACGCTAAAGAATTAGAAAGTCAAAATGTGTTAAACGATCTCACCGTGGATGTGTCGGTAGATTTTTATACATTTAGTAAACTTTTCGGGATATAAACCTAAATTCAAACTTGCTTATTTCGTGGGGAACACTACTTGGATATATAGGTAACCCCTGAAATCTCGTTTGTAGGACCCCTCTTTCTGAGATACTAGGTCTTTATGCTTAGTGATATCTGGGGTATTATCCCGGGACTTCTGATTTTGCGGAAGCAATGGCCTAGTCCCCGTATAATACTTTACGCTTGCTTGAAACATAGCGCTGCCCTCAGCAAAAATGATGAAACAATAAAATTGATAATCATTGCTGTTGAAGAAAAGATCATCTAAAGGGGACACACCTAAAGTCAAACCGTCATCTCTCTGCTGAACGGAAGTTCTGACCTGAGCTCTCATGGTTTCGCATCTAACCCCTTACAGATATCATCTAGGTATACTCACCTGTAAGACTGAATATTGGGATCTGGATACGGGAGTATATTCAAGAGGTGGGACACATGAATGAGTTTAAGTTCTTAATACATCTAATTCGTATCCTGAATCAGTTGAAGTTTGTGTGAAAATTTAAGTGGACCAGTATATCGACAATCTAAGTGAATTGTTTAATTCTTAATGTGTAACTAAGCTCAACGGTATTTGTGACTTGTCAAAAACTGATATGATCCTCTGACGCATACTCAAACAAAAAATATTGTCTGTAAATATGTTTGTACATATTTCTTTACTGCTTTATATTTTCAGAAAAATACAAAAAGATTTTTTATTCTGCTTTATTTTCGACAACCGATGTCTGAAATGCTGAGTTTCAAAATCTAAGTAAGCTGATTGTGTTTCTGAAAATAAAACAAGTTCATTAATTTGAAACTTGAATTAAAAATCAAAAACAGTTTGTGATATCTCCAAGGTCATTAGTTTGGACTTGGATGATTAACTGTGAGGGATTTTGGATACTTAACACTGCCAAATCTGTAAAGATTGTTGATAGGGGGAGTGATTTAGATAGTTGAATAGAGCCAAGTTACGATTTCTGGAAAATTGAATGTTCAAAATGTTTGTACTTATAAATGTTTGAGAATTGCAGATGTTGTACCAGACTACGATCCCGACAGCTGAGTCTAACGGGGAGTCTGAAGACGAGATTAATGCAAGAGGAAGCGTGGAAAGCAAGGTGTCGATCCCAAAGCACGGAAGCTTGATGAAAGGGGGAGCCTGATGAAGAAAAGAGTCTACAGAAAGGAGAAGCTGAAGCTGAAGACAGATCCACCGGGATTCTGTTCGAGAAGATTCATAGAGAGAGAAAAAGATAAGACGCTACGAGATTGACTGCGGCAATATCCAAGGGGGAGTCTGTTAGTGCATTTATGTCTATCGCCTTCATCAATCCGAGCAGTAGCGAGAAACAGAAGAAAACGAGTCGTTATATTAGTGATAGATAGACAAAAAGGCAAGGTGGCATAATTGTTATAATGAGAAATATCATTAAAAGCCAAGGCCTATAAATAGGAGCTTTATGTTTAGATTAGAGACTTTTGGCTCATTTGTGTTTAGGAGAAATCTAGATCTAGAGAGAGAAAGTGATTCAAGGTGCTTGTTCTTGTTAGATTTCTAATATAATCACGTTTGTATTACATCGTGTGTGTTAGGTCGCGTTCGTGTACGGATTCCGCACGTCATACGTTCGTTTCGCAATCGTTTCGAAGTCAAAACCGGTCCTACACTGGCCCCCTATTTTGATATTGACCTGATGGAAAACCAGGGGTTACCTGAAGAGCGATAACTATTAGCACGCCAATTGGAATTACTGTTATTAAACGGGTTCGTTGGACCCCTATTTTGACCTGCTATATACTCGACCTGTTCTAGGGTAAGTGTTGGGCAATCTATGGTGTCATGTCCACCTCTACAAACTTCGCATCTATCGACCTTCTTCTTGATTTCTAGCAACTCTTTGGTGATATAGTCTAGTTGAGATACTACCTTTGAGTCTGAAACGACTTGGTTCACTCCTCGAGAGGATGAGGAAGTAATCACAGGATTGGAATTCCTGCTGGTAGCACTATGATCTATATCAGCATGAGCGAAGCTCTCAAAGAGATCATTGCAGTCAGCCACAGTTTTCTTTCCCATTAGGTGGCCTCCTGCAGATGTGTCGAATCGGGCCTTGCACTCAGGGGTAAGGCCATTGTAAAACTTTTCTACTAAAGCCCAATCCGACAGCCCATGTTGGGAACAACGCGAGAGTAAAGTTTGAAACCTCTCCCAAGCTAAGTGATATGGTTCGTCAGACTCCATTCTGAATGAATGGATCTGATCTCGAAGGCGAGAGGCCTTCACAGGTGGAAAATACTTAGCAAGGAAGGCATCCCTAAGTCCAGCCAAAGTAGTGTAAGTACCTGCTGGCTGCGAATCGAGCCATGTGGCTGCGCGGCCAGCAAGCGAAAAGGGGAAGACTTGGAGAAAGCGGGCATCAAGATTAACACCTTCGATACCGAAGGTTCTACACAGACGGGTGAGACGGTTTATATGTGCAGGCGCATCCTCATCATCACGACCGTGGAACTGACAAGAGTTGTTAATGGTGGTCATGATGTATGAGGGAATTTGCAAGGACTTGTCATTGGTGATTTCAGGGATGGTGATGGGTGAATTTGAGGTGAAACCTGAGGTGGAACGCTGGTGGACTAGGGTGACGGGAGGGTGGTGGAGAATTGTGGGGTGATGCCTTCGGGGTGAAGTCGTAGTTCGGTGGTTTAGATTGAAGTGTAGAGTCAGAAGGGGCTGAAGATGAAATTGAGGATTTTTTTACCTGAATACTGGGTGTGGAGAAGGAAAACTTGTCGATCGGTGGCTTCACTGGTCCTTGCGAACGCGTGTGGGGCATGAACTGCAAAACCAAGAACAAACAAGTAAGACAACTCCAACAAAAGACTCGAAAATACGAAAAAGACACTAAAAATTACTTGGACTCCTACGACTCACAAACACACAAAAAGCACGTAACGATATCAGTTGAAATCCAAACAAAGTAGTTAACGCAATTGCCAAGATTCCCCGGCAACGGCGCCAAAAACTTGATGTGGAAAAAGTAGTTCAACTAAATAAACTAAAATTACCCTAAATTAAGACTCAAGTAATAAAAATCTAGACTCTCTAACTTGACTAAACTACTCACCGGCAAGTGAACCGGTCGACTCTAGCACAGAAAAGTAAGTCCGGATGTCGAACCCACAAGGACTCTAATGAATTACGTTAACGACTCTATTTAGACTAGAGACTGACACGACTTAACAATTGTTGTGTTTTAGGGGGGTTTACTAAAATCCTAAAATTGCAATTAAAATGAAATTAAGACTAAGACACGACCGAAAACTAGGGTTTGATTCAGATGAGATTAACGACTACCTAGACTCGAATCCAGTTTGACTGGGAATGGACTTCTAACGGTATTATAGTTGTATGGAGCCGGGATCGTAAAATACTAAACCTTAAGGTATTTCAATGCTAAGACTTCCCGACCCTTTTCAGGAAGAAACCTAGGAAACCCTACAAGGCTGTTGTGAATACCGACTGTTAGACTTCCTCTCAGTCCTCTAACGACTCTAAAAGTGCCCTAATACGTATCTACCTCTCAGCGCGACAATCTAAGGCAATTCTAGGTTCTGACTTGGTTTATTAGACACAAAATGCAATTAGGGAACTAAGATTGACATCTCTCAAAACCTATCTTAGATATATACTGCACCGCGACCTAATAACTAACTCGAGCTTCTCAGCGACAAGTTAAGCAGAATATTTAATTCTAATTGTATTTTAATTACTGTTTCTAAGGCTATTGGCCAATTTACCCAACGATTACCCAAACCCGCAAGGAATCAAATAATCAACACAAATTTATTATGTGAAAGACATTCACCAAAATCTATGTGAAACAGTAAATAATCAACAACCAAAAGTAAATACGCATATTCACCAAATCAGAAATTCTAGAACACTTTACTTTCAGAAATCAATCCATAAACAAATAATAATTACCGTTAAAAGATCCAAACTTTAATCAAACCATCATCTTGTCTAGGTAGTATCTAGGGTTTAGCCAAGAAACATGATGTCTAAAACAAATAAATCAACTTCAAAACAAGAATTCATTGGAAAATATTGAAAACACGAAATTAAAGAAAACCGGGAGATAAACCCGAACAATCTTCACTTCCACGCTCCAAGCTTCAACCAATTGATTCCCGTCTGCTAAAACTCTCCGAAAGCCTCAAAATCTGCTTCAAAAATCGTCCTGGGGTTTCTTGGTTCGTAAGATGATCCTTAATAATCATTAACTCATGATTATATATGAAACCCTAGCCATAAACACCTAATTTCGTCAGTCAACCCGTGGTGTAGCGTGACGGGGTCTTCCCTTTGTGCTGGTGCTACACCAGCACCTCCAATATCAGATTTTTTGTTGATTGTTGGTGGTGTAGCGTGAGCAACTGACCTCCTACCCGTGGTGCTACACCACGGGTGTTTTTTCACAGCAACTTGCATCTTGAAATCAACTTTCACTCCCAAAAGCTTTCAAGAATTATTCTAACTCTTTGTGACTTGTTCCAAGATGTAATGCTTCAGCAATATAGCTCTTTCCACTCAATTTTCAGCCACTTAACGTATCAAAACCTGGAAAAACAAACTTGATCAATAGCACGTAATTCTAAATAAAACTAAACTATAAATAATGATAAAATGTACAAACTATACACGAATAAAGGATGTATTTTGCAATACATCATTAAGTTTAAAGGTTTTGCGGTTTGATCGAGACAGCACGACATCAGGGTAAACAATAGGAACTCCACCAAGCTCTAGTCGTCCGATCAGACGGGAATCACCCCAAATCAGATCAGCCAACTGTTCCTGACGGCAGTTCGTGTTCAACCCGAAATCGGTTGTCTCGTTGATAGAAATCAGATCTTGAACTGACACATCACTAAGAATAAGTAGAAGATCAGAACAAGGTCCGGTTCTATCGGTATTGAGTGCATTGAGTGTAAAAGAGTTGAAAGAAAGTAGTTAAACCATCTTTCAATCCTTTCACCACCAAACATAATTAAACATGCATAAGTAACACATAAATAACACACACCCGTAAAACAATATCCAGAACCTGTAATTCACTGCGATTCGTATTGCGATTTGATAGCGATGCGATTAGCGTTAGGTTGATTAGCGTTTAGTTAACTTTATCGCATTGTTAGTTCCTATTGTTCACAGTCGTAAAGCGATTATTGGCGATAAACATATATCGATTACTGCGATTAAGTGCGATTATTAACGTTTACTCCACATAATACAACTAAGTTAAACACATAAAAGCAGTTAATTACAAGTCAAGTCGCACGATCGATCGTTGAGCAAGGAGTGGCAGATCGTAATTAGCAATCTTCTCATCCGTTGACTTTGACCTTGACTTTGACTTTGACTTCCGGAACACGGGGTGTTACAGCCTCCCCTAGTTGAGGAAATTTCGTCCCGAAATTTTAGAAGCAGGCGTATCAAACAGCTGCGGGTACTTTGCCTTCATGTCACTTTCGAGTTCCCAGGTGAACTCTGCGCCGCGTTTGCCTTCCCAGCGAACGTTCACAATGGGAATGCGTGAGCGTCAGAGTACCTTAGTTTCTCGGCCCGTGATCTCGACAGGTTTTTCCACGAAGTGTAATGTTTCGTCCACTTGTAGATCCTCTAGAGGGACATGTAACTCCTGATCGGCCAAACACTTTCTGAGGTTCGAAACGTGGAAAGTCGGATGAACATTACTCAGTTCCTCCGGTAGTTCGAGTTTGTAGGCCACTTTGCCAATCCTTTCCAGAATCTTAAAGGGTCCCACATATCGAGGCGCGAGCTCTCCTTTCTTGCCGAACCTGATCACCCCCTTCCAAGGTGCAACCTTTAGGAGTACGTGATCGCCAACGTCAAATTCAAGGGGCTTGCGGCGTCTATCGGCGTAACTTTTCTGACGGCTCCGAGCTTTTAGTAGATTGTCTCGAATTTGGAGGATTTTGTCAGTCGTTTCTTGCAATAGCTCAGGACCGGTAATTTGCGCGTCTCCGATCTCGTGCCATACAATAGGCGATCGACATTTTCTTCCGTATAATGCCTCAAATGGTGCCATTTGTATACTCGAATGATAACTATTATTGTATGAGAATTCGACTAAAGGTAAGTGCGCGTTCCAATTACCACCGAAATCTATGACACACGAGCAAAGCATGTCTTCGAGGGTACGGATTGTTCTTTCAGTCTGACCGTCGGTTTGGGTATGGAAAGTGGTACTTAGATTAAGAGTAGTACCGAGAGCAGATTGAAACGTTTCCCAAAGACGCGAGGTAAAACGACCATCGCGGTCAGAGATGATGTCACAAGGTGTCGCATGTCGACAGATAATTTCGTCGGTGTAGATTCGGGCTAATCGTTCCACCTTATAGTCTTCTCGTATCGGCAGAAAGTGAGCGGATTTAGTCAAGCGGTCAACGACAACCCAAATAATGTTGTGACTTGATGGCGTGCACGCTAGTTTCGTTATGAAATCCATAGCTATACTTTCCCACTTCCACATAGGGATCTCGGGTTGGACAAGTAAGCCAGAGGGTCTTTGGTGTTCAGCCTTGACTTTAGAACAAGTTAGGCACTTCGAAACATAGATGGCGATATCCCTCTTCATTCCAGGCCACCAGTACCGTTGACGAAGGTCATGGTACATCTTATTGGCACCCGGATGAATAGAATAGCGAGATTTGTGGGCTTCGTCTAACAAGATTTGTCGCAAGTTGGTACGCCTGGGAATCCAAATTCAGTCCAAATAATGGAATATACCATTTGATTTATTCACGAGTTGAGCGCCATTATGCATAATCCGTTCCTTTTTCAAGGTACGCTCGGTAAAGCAAGCATGTTAGGCGTCGCGAATAAGAGTCTCGAGATGGTACTGGGCTTGAGTATTACGAACGCTATGCAAATAGCTTCATCGACTGAGAGCGTCGACAACGACGTTTGCTTTTCCTGGGTGGTAACGAATCTCACAGTCGTAATCGTTGAGTAGTTCTACCCACTGGCGTTGACGCATATTCAGTTTTTTCTGGCTAAAGATGTGTTGTAGGCTCCTATGGTCGGTGAAGACCGTACACTTAGTACCATAAAGGTAGTGTCGCCAAATCTTTAGGGCAAAAACAACTGCGCCAAGCTTGAGGTCGTGTGTGGCGTAGTTCTTCTCGTGGATCTTGAGCTGACGAGACGCGTACGCGATAACCTTGTCTCGTTGCATAAGGACACAACCGAGACCGAGGTTAGAGGCATCACAATAGACTATGAAGTCGTCGTCTCTGTCGGGCAAGGAGAGAACGGGAGCGTTGCAAAGCTTAAGCTTGAGAGTTTGAAAGGCTTCCTCTTGCTCGGTTCCCCAAGCAAAAGGCTTGTCTTTGTGCGTGAGAGAAGTAAGTGGTACATCGATTTTTGAAAAGTCGGAGATGAATCGGTGGTAGTAACCCGCCAATCCGAGGAACGAACGAACTTCGGAAGGGTTCTTTGGTGTGACCCAGCTCTTAACGGCTTCGATCTTCACGGGATCGACATGAATTCCTTGACTATTAACGACGTGACCCAGGAATTGGACCTCCTCCAACCAGAATTCGCACTTGGAGAACTTGGCATAGAGACGGTTTCCTTGGAGTAACTCAATAACCAAACTGAGATGTTGCGCATGTTCGGCTTTTGATTTGGAATAGATCAGGATATCATCGATAAACATGATGACGAAGCGGTCAAGATAGGGTTTACACATGCGATTCATTAGATCCATGAAGACAGTGGGAGCGTTAGTCAAACCAAAAGGAATAACAACAAATTCGAAATGACCATAACGGGTTCGGAATGCGGTTTTAGGTATATCTTCCTCTTGAATTCGTAACTGATGGTATCCTGAACATAGATCAATCTTGGAAAAACATGTAGCACCTTGTAGTTGATCAAATAAATCGTCGATTCGAGGCAAGGGGTATCGATTCTTGATAGTAATCTTATTCAGTTCCCTATAGTCGATGCACATCCGGAACGATCCATCCTTCTTTTTGACGAAAAGGACAGGTGCGCCCCAAGGAGAGGTGCTAGGGCGAATAAAGCCTTTATCAAGTAGTTCCTGGAGCTGACTCGAGAGTTCCCGCATTTCTGACGGGGCGAGTCGATATGGGGCTCTAGCAACAGGATTGGCTCCAGGAATGAGGTCGATTCGGAAATCGATATCACGAGTGGGACGTAATCCTGGAAGATCTTCAGGGAAGACGTTGGGATAATCACGGACAACGGGTACTTGGCCTACCTCTTTAACTTCCTTTTTCTTTGCTACTACAACGTGTGCCAAGAAAGCTTGGTATTCCTTGCGGAGATACTTGCTAGCCTGGACACATGACATGAGTTGGAGTTTCTTCGAAGCGACTTCACCATAAACACACAATTGATCACCATTAGCGAGTGAGAATCGAATCATCTTGTCGAAGCAAACAATTTCAGCATGATTCTCCCGAAGGAAATCCATACCTACTATGATATCAAAACTACCGAGTTTCATTGGTATAAGGTTAATCAGAAAGATGTGACCGTTGAGATCGAGAGTACAGTCACGTAAAACAGAACTGACGGTGACGGTTCTTCCAGTGGCAACTTCTACGTCGAAGGTCGTTGGGAGGTTAGCGCGCTTACGATTTAGGAGCCTTTCGAATTTAAACGATACAAAACAGTTATCGGCTCTAGTATCAAATAAACACGAAGCATATATACCATTTACGAGAAACGTACCGTTGACCACGTTGTTGTCTGCCTGAGCCTGACGGGCATTGATGTTGAAGACTCGCCCGCGGGCTACTTGTTGTGCTTGTTGTTGCTGCTGTTGTGGTTGTTGTTGCTGTGGTGCTGGCTGCTGCTGCTGTTGTGGCTCTTGCTTAACCACTCTGTTGGGGCAGACATTTGCGAAGTGGTTGGGATCACCACACGCAAAGCAGACTCGTGCGTGAGCAGCGGGTGCAGGAGCTGCTTGCTGTCCTTACGGAGCTGGTAGAGCAGGAGCTTGTGCTTGAACTGGGGCTTGAGTTTGACGTGCACGGTAGTTAGTGGTGAAATGGTCGTACATGTTGCAATGTGCACAGAATCGGCATGCGATACCAGTCGGGTGATGATAGGTGCAAGTAGGGCAGAGCGGGTGTTGGTCGGTGTATGCACGCTTGGCAAGCGGTGCATTGGCCACAGGCGCCGCTACTTGACGCTGCTGAGCTTGCGGTTGGGCAGGTACTGCTTGGAGAGGTGCGGCAGCGACTGCACAGTTCTTGTTACTAGAGTTGCTGTTCTTTCTCTTGCGACGTGACAACTTTGACGATTGCGGTACGGCGGTTGCTTCAGTGGCGGTAGTTGCATTGGTTGCTTGATGAAGACTTTTGGCAGCTTTATCGAAATAACCAGACCTTACTCGCTTATCATTGATCTTAGTGGCGAGCAGGTAGGTTTCCTCAATAGTTGTCGTCTTTGCAGCTTGCACAAAGTCTGCAACACAATCTGGAAGAGCGCGGATGTATTTCTTGATTGCAATCTCGGGAGTTGTCACTTGACCTGGACGGATAAAACTGAGCTGCTTGAAGCGGGCAGTTAAACCAGCGTTATCTCCGCCATCCTGCTTGATGTGCCAGAATTCATCCTCGAGCTTTTGGAGTTCATGGGGAGGGCAGAACTCTTTCATCATGAGGTTCTTCAACTCATCCCAAGACAATCCGAAAGCTGCATCGTTCCCTCGCTTGTTTCTCTCAGCCGTCCACCATTCAAGAGCGCGGGATTGGAAGATGCCGGTAGCATTGATTGTGCGGAGGTCTTCTGGACAGCCACTCTGGCGCAAGGTGACTTCGATAGAATCGAACCATTGGAACATAGCCGTAGGCCCTTCTGTCCCAGTATATTCTTTTGGACCGCAGGCTTTGAACTGCTTGAAGCTAAAAGTCGCTTTAGGGGTTTCTGTCCTGGATTCTTCCGAGGATTTGCTAGCATTTTGTTTATCTCGCTGAAAATCTGCGGAATCACTTTGACAACTTGACTTGCGACGAGTGAAGCGAGTCGCTTGTCAGCTTGTTTGCGTCTAGCAGCACGAGAAAGGTGTGATCCAGATGACGACATTGTCTGCAGCAGACATCGTCACATGACTAAAACACGATTCGATTACGTCTAGCATAGTATATTATCTTACTCAAGGCTACTTATATACGTATAAAGCTCTGGACTACATAAACACAAAATCAAGTAGGCACATAATACACAGAAGCACGTAAGCAGATAAGCACGTAATCCACGTAATCACAGAAGGATATAATCCTACTATATTTTACACATATTCACCTACTTATATTGTACAGAATCTCCTACCTTTCACAGCGAGTATCGATTTGCGATTGCGAGTCATAGCGTATTATCAGCGATTTATCAACGTGGTGCGAGTTGTGTGTGTTTAGGTAGAGCGAGAAGCGGGGAATCGAAACCATCACTACCACCGTACTGTTTACCTCAAAACGCTAACAAATAACATTTAAAACCTCATAAAGTAAATAATCTCAAAATTGAAACACATAAACGCATAAAATTAGCGAGGTCGAGTTTGAAATCGAAAATAGATTGTCTTGGAAAATTAGACATTGACTACCCAAGGTGATTCGACTATTCACAAGGACTTTAAGTGCACACTTTGGCCTTCTGGTCTGTGCTCTTGCCTCGATTCTGGGCATTCGGCACGCATCCTTCCGGTTAACAGTGCGTCTCAAGTTGTTGGAGTTCGTCTAGACCTTGGTGAGAGTTTTGTAAAACAAAGTAGGGATTTGGAACTAGTCACTAAGATGCGGGTTTCACCCATAACCTCATGACTTAGTTCCTGTGCGTGATAAAACTATGAGGCAGTGCGGAAGATGTTCCACCCCCTACTTATTAGAGTTTTTCGTCGAGATATGGATTTCAATCCTGAGTCAAAGCAAATTCTCGTGTGTTTATAGTAAAGAACGCGTCGAGCGAGTGATTCAATCGAGAGTTTGCGGTTTTCACACCTAGTCTCGACTAAACCACTTGATTGTGTTGTGCTAGCCTTAGGAAAGGCTAAAACGACTCAGACAACCTTTAGGAAAGATTGTCGAGCGTTTGGAGATTGAGCGGGAATACTTCGTACGAAGTGCACAACTCGGGCAATGTCACCTACTTCTTACGAGATATTTCACTCGAGCGAAGTAACTCACCTTGTGCGAGTTGTCCCAATTCATACGGGTATCCCTAGTATAGCATAAGCGATAGAGTTCACACAAATAGGGGTCGCATTGGGTACTTAGACTATAGTCTAGGTCGATTCTAAGACAACAACCCAGACTAGATTGTGTCTTTCCTAGTTCCCTATAGTTATGGCTCTGATACCAATCTGTCACACCCCAACCGATGGTGGAATCATCGGGGCGTGACACTGAGCGAAACAGATTGTCCATGAGTATCCATAACAACTATTAATTACCAAATACTTAAACGTCATGTCCCATACCATACCATAACATATCCAAATAAAACAGTTATTACAAATAATTGTCTCACAAACAAATACTGATCCGACAACTCAGATTTCAAATAGACAATTTGTTTATTTGTTTCTAGACTCTTACTAGCCTCAATTTCATCACACAGCAAACCAAGCATCCTAGCATCTTAAGCACCTGCCACATACGTTAAAGTAAAAGTCAATACACATAGTGTAAAGGTGAGCAT
Source organism: Helianthus tuberosus (assembly GCA_030545235.1). Classification (NCBI taxonomy): domain Eukaryota; kingdom Viridiplantae; phylum Streptophyta; class Magnoliopsida; order Asterales; family Asteraceae; genus Helianthus; species Helianthus tuberosus. The sequence goes on along the minus strand of JARYGA010027269.1, from coordinate 34,144 downwards.
ACAATTTTGATAGTATAATAGAGTTCGAAATCGTTTACGCATAACCAGCACGTACAACGTGTGATGTGAAGCACGTAAGTTATCGACAAAGATCCTATCAATACCAATGACTGCGAGTTGACTACATAAGGCAGTTCGCAACACATATTCACCACTGCGAACATGTGAGTAATGGTCCTTAACAACCCCTGAGTGAACAGGTGCTGAGTCCAAACTATAGTACTATCGTTGCTAAGGCAGGTAGACAGCAATCTATGTGTAAACATAACAAACAGGCATTCATCGAGTCACGTATAACATACTGTAATGGTTAGTGTTAAAGTGTTTGCGTTGTGTGTTCGATGTGATTTGAATATATGTAACGTATGTAACACCCAAAAGTGCGTAAAGCAAAAAGGGATCAAGTATACTCACAGCGATGATGGATTGAAGGGAGCGCTAGAGAATGTGTCAGCCTAGTTACAGAATGATAACGGTAAGCGATAAGTGGCATGTAAAACGATGCAAGTGTTGAGGTGGCAAGTGATCCGGACGGATGACTATCCGATCGGATGGTCATCCGATCGGATGGCCGTTCGGTCGGGTCGTCACTCGTTTGGAATGGATGTGTTTGTGTATGATGGCTTTGAAGTTTTCGTTGTAGCATTTTGTAAAACGAGAAGTATCCTTACCATTCAGGTCACCCGTTCGGACGGTCATCCGGTCGGATGGCCGTCCGCTCAGACGACTACCCGAGTGGAGGCTACCAACTGTTAAGTGTAGAAGTATTTTTCGCCCGATCGGACCTTCGTTCGATCGGATGGTAATCCTATCGGACGGCAGTCCGTTCCGCGACTGTTTCGTTTGAAATTTGTTAAGTTTGAAGGTTTTGCGGTTTGATCGAGACGACACGACATCAGGGTAAACAATAGGAACTCCACCAAGCTCTAGTCGTCCGATCGGACGGGAATCACCCCAAATCAGATCAGCCAACTGTTCCTGACGGCGGTTCGTGTTCAACCCGAAATCGGTTGTCTCGTTGATAGAAATCAGATCTTGAACCGACACATCACTAAGAATAAGTAGAAGATCAGAACAAGGTCTGGTTCTATCGGTATTGAGTGCATTGAGTGTAAAAGAGTTGAAAGAAAGTAGTTAAACCATCTTTCAATCCTTTCATCCTCGAAAACGTTTAGATTTATCTGAAAACTTTGTTAAATCATGTGGAAATCGTGCAGATCCAAGTTGTTCTTGGTGGAATGAAGCTAACCTATGAAGTTCATAAGAACTTCATGATGATGTCACCCTAGAACACCCCAAATCCAGTGATTTCACGGTTAAAGGTGAAGATTGTTCGGTGAAAAAGATGAAGAATCAAGTGTAGATCATAGAAGTACAAAGATTTAGGAAGAAACTTACAAGAATCAAGAGAAATCGAGAGAAAAGTGTGCTTGAGCGCCTGGTTCGGGTGAAGGAGCTGTGACATCAAATGATGTGACAGGTGGGGGTATTTATAGGGTTTCCAAAAGAGGAAAGTGCACATGTGTCGAGTGGATCACCGATCGGATGGCCGTCCGATCGGATGGCGACCCGATCGGTTGGCCATCCGATCGAGTGGTCACTCGATCGAGTGGCTCTGGCGAGTTGGATTTCGTGCTTTCGTTTCGAGTGCTGAGCATTGCGATGCGATTTGAGCGAGCGATGCGATAGTATTACCCATTAATCCTAACCACTATATCTAACATACAATCATTATAAATAACTTGCGCTTAGCATTTGCGATTAGATTGCGATTCGATTGAGTTGCGATATCGATTGCGATTGATCACCACCAAACATAATTAAACATGCACAAGTAACACATAAATAACACACACCCGTAAAACAATATCCAGAACCTGTAATTCACTGCGATTCGTATTGCGATTGGATAGCGATGCGATTAGCGTTAGGTTGATTAACGTTTAGTTAACTTTTTCGCATTGTTACTTCCTATTGTTCACAGTCGTAAAGCGATTATTGGCGATAAACATACATCGATTACTGCGATTAAGTGCGATTATTAACGTTTACTCCACATAATACAACTAAGTTAAACACATAAAAGAAGTTGATTACAAGTCAAGTCGCGCGATCGGTCGTTGAGCAAGGAGTGGCAGATCGTAATTAGCAATCTTCTCCTCCGATGACTTTGACCTTGACTTTGACTTTGACTTCCGGAACACGGGATGTTACAAATTCAAAAGGGTAAACAAGTAATTTTCTTATTGATTTAATTAATTGATAACCTTCCATAATCGCCACCCTTAATTATAGGAATACGAATTAAGAATTAATCTACGAATTTGGGTCATCTCGTTCAGAACTGTATAGTGTTATATATTTTTATATAGTGCTATATAGTGTTATATGGTGTTATATAGTGTTTTTTGGTGTTATATAGTGTTATATGATGGATGTATAGTGTTATATAGTGTTATATGGTGTTATATGGTATTATATGGTGTTATGTAGTGTTATTTAGAGTTATATAGTGTTATAGTGTTATATTTTGTCTAATAGCATGTCTATGATAGATGTATAGTGTTATATATTGTTATATAATGTTACATAGTGTTATATGGTGTTATATAGTGTTACATAGTGTTATACGGTGTTATATGGTGTGATATAGTGTTATATGTTGAATGTAGAGTGTTATACATTTCTTGTAGCAGTTACATATTTCTGGATTTTTTAGAATGTCCGAATTTTAAAATAAGTTTAAAATTGAATCGCTAGAATTTAGGAGTGAACCGCTAGAATTTAGGAGAGGTTACCTAATTTGAAATATATACAAATACACTATTACCCCTACAATTTTCAAATCAGTCCAAATAATTAAAACACAATTTATAATTTGGTCCCTATTGAGCTCAACCATTAGATCAAAGATCTGATGGTTTAAAACACTTCTCACACTTTTGAATTAATGTATACTATCCCTACCCAATATATATATATTTGTATTTAGGATCTTTTTATCATCTATTATATGTACTAGTTGTAACACCCGTGTGAATACACGGGTATGTTTAATAACGATCGAAATCAAATACTAAAAAACATATTATAATATATCGTTTAAATTGTTTGCGTTTAGGTACATATCTTTATAAAAAAATGGTAAAGACAGTATCTGTTAGGACATAAAAATTTCATTACTATGTTACGAACAAAGAGAAAATAAATGCCATTACTTGACACCATAGACCCACTTTTCTTGGTTGGTTGTGTAAGTCATCAACTCCTCTAGAAGCAATAGCAACTCAATCATGTTGACTCCAAATTATTAATTATCTCAATAAAGAACTTCCATTCATTCATCTTGATGAAGATCTTCTAGCCAGGCTTACAACCACGACTCCCCTTCAGAATTTCTTCCAGATTCTCTGAACGCCTAAAAATTATCACAACAACAATGTCAGTATTGCAATTACTTTTTAAGTAATTGAATCGAACGGTTCTTGCTTTTATCATGCCTCTTAGTAGAAAACTTTAAGAAATCAAACAGTTCAGTTGTATTAATAACAAAAAAATTCAAACGGGTCGAATGACTTAAAAGTACAAACCAAGATTTAAAAAATTCAAATGGGTCGAGTGACTTAAAAGTACATCAGCCTCTACTTCGGCGGTAATATTTCGAATAATGCAATCATAGAAGGAAATTAGATAATGTGAGTCGGTGTGCACGGTTCGGTTTTCGGTTTTAACAACGCTTCGGTTTTTCGGCTTTTGGAACAAAATTACGTAGGATTCAAAAATAAAAAGTACAAACCAAGATTTAATTTTGTTTCTTAGATGTTCACATTTAAGTTATTATATTTAACCTTTTTAATTAATATTGTTCACGTAAATCGAACTTTCTAATCTATTTATTGTAGGCAATAGATAAATCATCTTTGAGATAGATAATTCGTAAACAATTATATAAAAATTGATAAAAATGATTTTTTAAGTTATTCAGTTCGGTTTGGTTTTTATAAACTGCAAAACCGTAACTGAACTGTAAATTTCAGTTCGGTTCTTTGTGCAGTTCGGTTTTTTCGGTTCGATGGACGACCAAATGCTAGCATCAAACTTTCTTACAGAAATCTTGAAAAAGAGTTAAAAACCGGTAACTTCAGCTGGTCTAAAAACTGGTAACTTAGCAAAAGAGTTAAAAACTAACCAGTAAGATTGCTTCGACACTGGTCCTCATACCTACCTTCATATAGCTGCAAAACCAAATTGTTTATTCACTTCATTAACTTTACGCAACAGAAATATTAAAAAAGAGATCACAAAGTGCTAGCTGACAATCAGTTACCTTAGGCTTATAAGTTAAATCAAACCCTAATAACCTTCAATAAACTCTAAATCAAACTCCTTTAATAGATAGTATAGATTTGGTAGCGAAGCTCACTCCTCATATCTGACACATAATCAACATTAACAACCTAATAAGATCCGAACACTAATAGTAGTAATAGAAAAGTATCTTGAAATAAAAAAGAAAATGCAAGCATAAAATTTATGAATAGTTTTAATTTTTAATTGAGTAAATTAAATTCAATTTTGAAAATGACCCATTTTAGAAAAGACTCATTTCATCCAAACCTGTTTTAATCGAGTTCATCACACCACTTACCAAAGGTGAAGCCTTCTGGTTATCCTCTAAATGTCTTTTGACAGGCGTCATGAAGTTCTTAGCCGTGATTGATATGTAATACCAATCACCTTTATTATAAAAGAAAGTTTCGAATAATGAAAACCCCAAACATGTTAACGGGTCGAAACCCAAAATGTCTATTTGGTGCACACAACCTCATAAGCATTTTGATTATTGTTATTATATCAAGTGGTAAAAAACTGTGGGTGAACCTGATCCGACCCCTTATAACCCACTTTAAAACTTGTTTCAACCTACACATGTTTTGACCCAATTATGAATTACCCTGAACTTTTGTAGTAGAATTTCCATCATAACTGATCCTTATCTACATGTAATATTTCTATTAATTTTATCTCTAATTATATAGATATCTAGTGTGTCAACTATGAGCACATAATTTAAATTAAATCAATAACTGTCTAGGTTTAAAAAAAAGGAATCTAGGAGATTTTGTAGTGTGTCAAGTATCATCTGAATTAACCACCTCTAATCAGAACTAATAACTTGTATCTACTTTATAGGACTAAATTTATTAGTTTTAAGTGCACCAATAATACGTAACAGTACAACATATTATAAGTTTTAAAAAAGATACTACACCTCACCTTAGCTCTGTTGGAGTGGTGACAAAATTAATCATGTTTGAGGGGATTTTAAATTTTCATATTTAAAAAAATAGCCTAAAATATTTAAATTATTAATTTAATATTCTTATCTTAAATTTAAATGGGTCAAACAGATTGGGTCCAAGGTCCCTTAAAGTATATTTATAGTTCATGTGCCCTCTTAAATGGCTAACTAAAAAAACTAATTTAATGTTGTACTAATATTAACTTTTGAAAATCTTTTTCAATTCATTATTTATAAAAACAATTTAAGTAGACAAAAACATGGTTTGTAAGTCAACTGGCCCATGCCCCGTTAACAACATTCGAACCTACAAAACGGCCGAAAACACCAGATTTTGAAGTTAGTTTATTTGAAAATGTAATTAATTACCAGAGCTAACCCAAATATGAAAATGATCCAAGTTGAGATGGACCCAAAAATTGTCTTTACCTGAAGACTGTCGATCATACGTTGATAATCTGATACATGAGTATCAACTGTGCCAATATTTTTCTGATTAAACAAATATCATCATCATCATTAACTTCTTTACATAAGAGTCTAAAAAGTAAAAACCATGCTAACAACTTGTACTTGGATGTGTGTTTTGATTTCCTTAGCTCGGTCTGCGTATTTCAAGGTATTAGCAGTGTGATGATACTGATTATCAGCTGGTGATATAGTTGCAATCATAACCGTTTGAGAATTGCCACTCAAGCCAACTTTAAGAATTCGAGCCAACTTGCTGAAAAATATTAGTGAGTTAGTCAACCAATGCTAATGAATTATGTTAAAGCGTTAAGCTACTTATTAGTTATTAAAATCCTACCTATTGAGATAAGGGAAGTATGCTAGACCCTTTTTATGCTGTTTTCTTAAAGCATTTATACAGTTTGCCAACGCAAGAAGTGATCGGTTTATATTTGCACCGTCTCTTAATTTCTGGCGACCGTTATTAGTTTCAGAGGCTCGTTCACTGCATCATTTTTTGGGTTAGTTTTTTTCAAGCTCAAATGTAAAATCAAAAGCTGACCCATGACTAAACCGAACTCATACATAAAACCAAAACCGATCAGTTTCTTGAAACCAAAATTTCGACTTTGTTCGGCTTAAGCCCAAAATCAACCAATACACACCCCTAACTACAGCTATTATACAACCATTCTAATTTCTATCTAATGGGACATAAGAGTTTAGGCATAAAACTTAACCATGATTTTGTAAACATCCACAAAGAATCGCATGAAAGCTATAGGTGTCTTGCCTTTAGAAATTACTCTGGTGTTTCAATGAATATTGTTACACTTTAGACTATTTGTAAACGAAAAAGTAGCAATACATTAGAAGGGCAAGGCACCACACTTTATTTTTTAGGTAATAACATAGTTTTGCACTTCAATCCCTGAACACATGAAAGTAAAATAATGTAGTAAGGAAGTTAACGTTTAGGCTAAAACAAATAGAAGCTCATTTCACAAGTAACAAATGTAAAAAAAAGCTATTAACCAAACGAAGACTACTTATATACCTTTGGCTAGATGTAGCTATTAACCAAAAAAAGCTATTAACAACCTCGATATCATCTCTAAATGTAGCTATTCTCAATACCAGCCTTCCAATTCTTCCAAAACCTGCAAGGTTAACACGACAATGCTCTTCAATCCCCACGCTTATAGACCGTAACAAACAAAATGATATACATGTTCACTTTCATAAGATAATGTAAGTTGTCAAAACTGAAGCCCCAATTTCAATCTCATCCACCTTAAATGTGCACAATTAGCACATAAATTGCCTGAATATCACATAAACATCCTTAAAAAGAAGAATTAAAAACAACAATAAATCAAACAATTCAAATTAAACAATTTGTTCGTGAATGAGATGTCTTGCATGATTAAATTCAAATTAAACCACCACGAAAATCAATAAATCAAACAATTCATCAAAAACCTAAACACAGACCTGAACTATAAAGACGTAGATCCAAGCGAACCAAATGATGCGGACTGAAGCTTTGTGGCCGATCTCCAAAAAGCAGGATGGTAGCCTGAAACACTTGACACTTTACCGAAAGAACAGGATGGAAGCCCTAATTTGAGATTAATCCAATTGAGATTATTATAAAATCTAATTTCCCCAAAAAAAACCCTATTCCTACACACAATAATCAATTAATCACATACCAGAGTCATCAGTCTCAGAAACTTGAGATCCCAAAGAGAAATTAACACCCTCAAACTCATCTTCATCTTTCTTCTTCTTCTTCTTCTTCTTCAACATGTTCCTCAACTTTGCAGGAGACAACCCTCCACCCCCACTCCCCTGCCACCAAAACCACCAACTTCAAATCAAATCAAAATTAAACAAAAACCCATGTTAAAAATCAAAACTTTAACACATGGGTTACTTCAATTTGACGACATAAACAAATAATGTCAAGATCTGACAGATCAAAACAGGGTAATAGAAACAACCCAGATGAGATCAATCAAGATTCAAGAAAAGGGCAAATGGGAAACGTAAATAATTGCATCAACGGCTAATGAATATTGTTCTAACGTAGATATATGTAACACCCCAAAACCCGAATGTTTATAATTGTCGAATGTCCCTAAATGACTTAGCATAAAATAAATAACTAGGCTATTTAACCTAGTTAAGTGTGTGGTTAAAAGTATTAAAAGACAAGAGTTTTACCAATATTATTTAGTGGAAAACTTTAAGGGCTAAAATGGGGCAAAATGAAAGTTAAATTTTATTTATGAAAAATACACATAAACACACACACGTATGTGTGTTTGAGAAGAGCCAGGAAGCTCCATGAGAGCTCTAAAACCCTAAGCATGAAGATCATCAAATTGGAAGGGTAAATGAAGTCTAAATCCATAACCGAGTATGGATTAATGATCACCTTCTCAATGGGATCATAAGGTATGTCTTAAAAGTTAGATTGGTGATCTTTCACGAAGTGGGTTATGTTGTAATTGACGAAATTGTATGAAATTAAGAATGAGTATGTGTTAGAATCATCATATAGCTCATGGATTGTGCTTGGTTTAGGTTAATTTGATGTTTAGAGATGAAACCCGTTGATTATGGTGATGATGACAACGTGAATGATCACCCATGTCCAATTCTTGCTAAATATTGATGTTTTCTTTTGATTTTGATTTGTATGATGGATTCTTGTTAGAGGAATTGAAATAAATGTGATACTAGTATGTTTAATGTTTATGCATGAATGATTCATGTTGATTAGAAGGAGGAATTTGATGAATTATGAATGAGATTAGAAGGATATGCATGAACTAGTTGTACACTATGCTTAGTAGGTAGTACACACATCATAAGTATGATGAAATTATGAAGAACATAGGATTAGGTCACTTGTAAGTGATTTACAAAGTAGTTATGAAGTGGGTTATTGATGATATGAAAGAAGTAATGATATGCTTATGTTAATAATGTTGAAAATCATATTATGTGTTAGTATGTTTAAAGGAAAATTGGATAAGAAATGATGGATTAGCATGTTTTAAGGTTAAATGATAAACTTAATATGAGATCCGTGTGATAAAAAGGATTTGATGAATGATGAACAAGCTAACTATCTTGAGAATGATATGTGATAGTTGATGCTTGATAAGCGTCATGGAAGCTTGAGAAGGAAGCGGGTCAAACCGGACTAATGCGCAAGGGAAGCATATTCGGACGCTAGGTAAGTAAAGCTTACACCCCTTTTTTTGTAGGATAATTATTCATGGTATAAATTAAGAGTATGATAAGTTAAATATATGAGGAATGATATTTTGGCAAGTTTCGATACGGGTTGGAACATGTGTCTATGATAAGAAACTAAGTTGAGGGTGAAAGGGGGTAAAAAGGGTATTATGGTAATTTTGATTACGAGCTAACGATAGAATACGGTACATGGATGGGATAATGAATAATTACTATCCCATAAGGATGAAACGGTCTTTTAGACCAAACCGGTCAAATGTTGAAGATATCACCATTTGACGATGTCGACTAATGATTTTACTGTCAAGTACTATGAATTCACAGGGTGAATAGCGAAAGGATTTGCGTTGTTATTAACTAGCACTTTAGTGGATGAGGTATTAAAACGGGTCATAGCTTTGACTCGAGCAAGGTATGTATGATTAGAGTTATAGTTAAGTAGTAGGATTGGTTAAATATGCAATGAAGTCCTTTGTTGCAAAGGATGGAGCAAAGTTGACAAAAACGCCCTTGATAGGTATATCGGGCAAATGACCTTAAAAGTCATTTGGAAACGAGCTATTCGATTAGAGTAATGCTTTGGTCAAGTATGAAAGCGAAGGGTATGGTTTTGTATGTCATAGACCATTTAATGCGTAAATACCCATAACGGGTCGAAATAAGCTTTTGAGCGAAAATGGGTTAAGAGGATGCAAGGCATCCGAGAATTTAATCTCTTATGACAGTCGTCGTTGAAATTATTGAGTTCATATGAAGTTGAGGTCAAATCAACAGATTGTTTTGATAAATGCATGACGGGTCGAATAATTCGTAAATGAATAATAAGCCGAAAACATATAAGTCAAGAATTCCCTTAACCCGGATGTTGGATTTTAAGTTCACATGATAGAATGTGAATTTACAATCATGTAGGAAGAAACGGGAGGTTAAACGGGTAAACGGTTTAAAAGTTATGCGAGTTTTAGTGCGTACGAACGACGAAAAACAACACAGCAGGAAAACTGATTTTCAAGAGGCCGTAGCCTACGCCCTAATGGGCCGTCGCCTACGACCCCTGGAAAGTCAGTTTTTGCTGACGGGTTATTTTGCTGCCAACGGAGGTTTTTGGCTACGTGTAAATGCAAGGGCCGTCGCCTACGCCCCCTAGGGCCGTCGCCTACGCCCCCTAGGGCCGTCGCCGACGCCCTCCCCATGTCCTAAAAGCTGAAATTTTGTTATTTATGTGATTTATGCATCGTAGGCTTCGGTATATTATCCGTGGACTACGGTGGGCCTCCCAAACATGATTTTTATCGTTCCTTTGATGTATATGGGCTATAAATCTAATTCCAAGTCCAATGTGATTAATGTATGAGTATGTAAGAGGTATGTAAGATATTGAACGTGTACATAGGAACGTATGTACGCATGTAGATGTGTATTTATATATATATGAAGATACGCAGGAGTATATGCATGTATGTAGAGATGTAGAAATGTAAGTACGTATGTAAATGTGTATGTATGTATGCATGAAGGTGCATATGAGTGTATGCATATATGTAGAGGTATAGTAAGGCATGTACGTATGTAGATGTGGATGTATGCATGAAAGAATGTATGTACGCATGATTTAGATGCGTTGAGTAATACGTTTTTAATGGTGTGCCATGAGGATGAAAAGTAATGCAGGTACATTATTGAAGCCTCACCAGGATACGGATACGCAGATGAAATGCTTAAAGCTAGAAAGATAATGAAAGGGGTAGTGTACAGGAATAAATTTTGTTTATGTATTGTGTGCTAATGTTATGATTGTACGTGGTGAGTGCAGGTTGTGCAAATCACGGGCGATTATCACGAGGAGTAGAGATCGATGACCGAGTCACAAGATAGATTGTACGGGATTAATTGAGTATGTACTTTAGCAAACGGATGTTATGCTTTTGTTTTGTAAAACATATATTTTTAAAATGAACTTTCAAGTAAGTCAAGACGTGTGTAATGAAAGAAATTTTACGGCACGAATTTCTGCTGCGACTTTTGTCAAATATGTACTAGGGTCTTACAATATAATAATAAGATAAAGACAAGAAAGAATCAGACCTATGGGGGGCTTTTGTTTATCAAGCAGCAGCAGATTTTGTCTAGTAGTGATGGTGAATGAATGTTGTTCAAGCAGCATCGTATTTCTGAACAACCGGATCGAAGATGTTCTTCTGAGTTGAAGAGAGAGAGAGAGAGGTGTGAAGGTTTTGAATTTTGAAAATGAGCTGGACTATATTTGATTGAGATTTGATTGAGAGAGAATAAGATTAAACTTTTTACTTAATAAAAACCCATTTGAATTTTGAATTTGATTTTGAAACTCCCTCCTAAAAAAATCAATAATTTATCTTAATAAAAATCGGATTTATGACATCACCTTGGACTATGTGGCATAGCTGAATGGTTGACATGTAGGCAAAATTAGGTCAGCGTCTAGGCCTGTAAACGAACCGAACGAACACGAACATAGGCATGTTCTTGTTTGTTCATTTAATTTTAACCGAACATGAACACGAACACGAACATGTAATCGAGCACATTTTTTTGTTCGTGTTTGTTCATTAAGAAATTGGGCATGTTCGTGTTCGTTTATGTTCGTTCGTTTAAAGCAAAACGAACAGTTCACGAACACAAACGAACAGTTCACGAACACAAACGAACATAAACAAACATAAATTAACATGATTGAACAAACATAAACGAACACAAATGAACGTGATTGAACAAATATAGACAAAAACAATTTAACATTAGTGAACACAAATAAACAAGTCTAATATATTACAGTTTATCCGAAAACACATCTAAATTTGGGTTCATAGATGCTAAAATTAAGTAGGTTTTATATAAATATTAACTGATCAGTTACAATCTAAGAAAAAGTTAAAATTTCATTTTTTTACTAGAAAAATTAATTACTAATTAGTTATATTTATATAAGTAGTTAGAGAAGCTAATATTCATTTAAATATAACTATTTATGTATTTACTAAAATTTAAACGAACATAAACAAACGCTCACGAACATAAATGAACGAACATAAACGAACGTTAATGAACGAACACGATGTGTGTTCATGTTCGTTCATTTAATTAAACGAACAAAATTTTTTGTTTGTGTTCGTTTGTTTATTAAATAAACGAACATAAACGAACTTCCCGCCGAACAAGTTCACGAACAGTTCATGAACGTTCGGTTCGTTTACAGGCCACAGCGTCTAAGCTCCTTTAATAGAGAGTATAGATTTCTTTGACACATACATGTTAAAAGTAGTTTACATATGTGTAATAGCCAAATTATATATATATGTCATAACTAATTACATATATGTAAAAAAATAGTTTACAAATGTGTAATTATAAAATTGTAGGAAACCGTTCACGTAATTAAATAAAATAAAACAAATTTTATTCAATGATTACAATACAAAATAAAGAAAGTTGAAAATTAAACTACTATTACAACTGAAATAAACAAATACAAGAATTGGAGTAGAAGCAGAAATAAAAGATGGCTGAGTCACGTGTTCAACACGTTCCCCTTAAAACAAATTCCGAGTCTCCCAGAAGTACTCGTTTTGTTTCCCAGGGTACAAAAGTCGGAGCAGTGGTACTGCCGGAGCTGCCCTACAACCCGAAGGCTACCTTGAAGAGAGCAAGAAGAAGATCAGTAGTATGTAGGGAGAAAGTTGCATGTGCTGTTGTGTTGCTGGTGTATTTCTGCAGTGACCATGCTGCTGTATTTATACAGCTCCAGATTCGTAACAGTCAAAAGGAATTAAAGGAGAGGTTTAAATTGCATTAAACGTCTTCAATGCAATTTAATACGTCATTTAATTCTCAGTCAAAACCGTTGACTCGTCAGTTTCGAATGGAGAACTAAAACTGCTTTGTCATTAAATGCTGAAAGCTTCTGCGCGCGCAGGTCTACACGCTCGTGCGCCACGTCACCTGTGAGCCTGTACGAGCACGCCACACAGTCGCGTCGTATTGGCTCACTCTGGTGCGCCGCGCACGTCACATCAGGGCCCATGCTCCATGCGCGCAACCGCGCACCTTCCTGCCACGTCATGCGCCACTGCGCGCGGACCCACCTGGGTCATGCGCCTGAATGCCACGTCTCTAACCACCTGCTCCTTGCAGCCCTTGTGTTCCACCACGCGCACGTGGTCAAAATTACAAAGGCGGCTCTCAAACGGCGCGAGCGTGCGAAGTGCAAAGTGCGCCACATTGCGCCTCATCGCCCACGCCACGAGCGCGCGTGTGCGAGTGCGAGTTTGGGTGCTCCGCACCCTTCGCGAGTACACATAGTGTGTGCTTCCATGGAACATTAAGGATGGAGAGTTCCCACTTAAATACTCATTTAAGTTTCATTTCTCCTCCTATGTGGGACAAGGTGCCACTTTCCCTTTTGTTTCAGTATTTAATGTTTCAAACACCAACCTTTGAGCATCGATATCTCATTCATCTTAGCTCCGTTTTGGACGTGGTTTAGTTCGTTGCGAAGCTCTTCCAACATAGAACACAAACCCACAAATAAATATATAAAGAAACCTCTGTTTCTTATATTTATTTCTAGTCTAAAATAGAAAAAAAATCATTTTCCTATATTTGTGAAGAATGCTATTTTCACCAAATTTCTAACAACAATTACATATAAAAATGATAAAATTACTCTTAACATGTATGTAATCATAAAAATACACATAATAAATGATAAAATTATCCTAAACAAAAAAATATATAAATAGAAAGATTGTTTATTAGGAGTTTTGCGAGTTCTGTAAATATTTATGGTTCTGAAATGATCTTTACCCATTATTATTATTATTATTATTATTATTATTTATACCTTATAAGTTTATTTAACTATCATTATTATTATACTACAATAATATTTTACGTTTCAGACTAAATTTGACGAGTTAACATACCACAACGCGCTTGTGTGGTTCAACATTCTTACGTCTATTTTATGTTCGGTTTAATAGTCTTTGTGCAATGGGTGGATCCTAAAAGCTAGTTATTTGGTAAAAGCGAACATAAATGAATAATTTATCTTTCATTGTTTTGTAGTTTGACAACTAAAGTTATACCCAGTGTTGGTGTCGTAATACCAATTAAATTCTAGCTAAAACGCACAGGATTAAAATTATAGCTCGTTTTAAAATCCAGTTGTTTTAAATTTAAAATATTTAAATGAATCTCATTAAGACATTTTTTATTCAAATTTTATTAATTCGAACTCAATTTTTTCTGAAAGTCAAAAATTTTTAATGGAGCTTTTAATTAATCACATCATGAAAATGGATTTTAATTTTTTTGAACCTTTATTCAATCAACCATAAATTATTTAAATGCAGAGGAAGTCACGTGCTATTTAAAACAATATTCAATATTGCTATTTAAAAGGGTAGCAACGCTTGGTTACCTTTTTTTTTTAACGGTAAATTTGGATCACTGACGGACTACTGCAGTATTATCGTGCCACCAACGGAACCACCCGATCATATCCATCTCTACTAGGCATAATGCCTATACACCAATTCAGGAGGAAACCCAATAAATATGGGAAAAAACCCTCTTATGAGAATCGAACCCAGAACCTATTGGTCCAAAGTCTTATCTCAACCCCAAGATACCACTAGGCTATAAAGCCATGGGTAACGCTTGGTTACCTATTGTTTAAACTTTTAAACAATATCAACATCATAAGGTCATAACAGCATGTATATGTACTTTTCAAAAAAAAAGCTACATGTATATGTAGCATGCTCCACCAATTGAGTGAATGTACAAATTGTATCCACTATCACTAAAAGACACATGTAATTAAGTTGTGTCGCTTTACATCACAGTAAGGGGCGGTTTGTCATCACGTGAATGCCTCTACAATATTTATCTAATTACTCTTTTTTTTTTTTCAAAAAAGTCAGTTAACAATGAAGGTGAATGATGTAGGAGTGTGTGAGTAAGATGGTGTGATTGAGAACACGTCTCAGGTATTTCAAGCCCCAAAAAGGCCCCAGGGGTGGTGTAACATGACATGAATAGAGGATTACATACCTCATTACGCATGATCTTAGTGATTTTTATCATCTCTCAAAATAATAAAATACCTAACAAACATAATTTAAAATAACATTAACATAATCAAAAACAATTAATATGCTTCTCTACTAACTATTTTTACGTGTTTATGTGTGTAACTAGGTTATAACCCCGTGTATTACACGGGTTGAATAAATGAGTATTCTTTACTAAATAACAAAACAATATATCTTTAAAAACCCCCTTTATTGCACGGGTTGAATAAATATAATTTTATATATTAAATAATAAAAAATTATATCTATAGGAACCATATTGTACGGGTTGAATAAATGTAATTTTATATACCAAATAATAAAAAAACGTTATATCTTTAAAACCACGTGTATTACGCGGGTTGAATAAATGTAATATTGTTTAACTAATAATAAAAAAAGTTATATCTTTAAAAACACTCGTGTATTACACGGCTTGAATAAATATGATTTTATATATCAAATAATAAGAAAATTATATTTAAAAAAAAACTAAGGGATATACTCGGTACACGATAGATATGGTTGCGGAGATGATTATTGAAAAAATATACGGTGGTCAAACATGTTATTTAAGAAGCAAATAAGCAGTCATTTGAGTGATAGAATACAAATTATATTTAAAAAAACCCGCAATAAATCTAATTTAAAAAAATTAAGACTTTTTATTATTAGTAAAATCAATTATTTTATATTTGTAATTTTTTTTGGTATTATTTTATTAAAAAGTGTATATTATACATATAATTATATTATGTCTTAATTTATTGATGCCATCGAATTTTTATTTCGATTTTATGTCTAGCATTATATACACTATGGTAAAAGTTTAAAGTTCATTAGAGATAATTATATCATCGAAAAGAATAAGAGTAAATTTATATATTACAATTAAAAGAGTTAATTACATAGTTAGTCCCTGTGGTTTGCACAAAATAACATACTTAGGTACTAATAGCTTAAAATCACCTTCTAGGGTATTAACTTTTCATTTTGTAACGTTTGTAGGTAATAACTTCTAAGGTAGTAACATAGGTAGTCCCTGTGGTTTGCACAAAATAACATACTTAGGTACTAACATAATGTGATTTTAAGCCTACAAATAAGCTTAATACCCCCAAACGTTACAAAATGAAAAGTTAATACCCTAGAATGTTATTTTAAACTATTAGTACCTAAGTATGTTATTTTGTGCAAACCAAAGGGACTAACTATGTAATTAACTCCAATTAAAAAGTAGGTGTCTGTCATATGATATAGAAAATAAAATAAATAATGTTATAAATGGGAAGTATACATTAAATTTAAACTAAATAATAATTTTCTATGGTTAAGTAGAAGAGATTAAACTAAATAATAATTATCCATAAGATATTAAACTAAATAATATTTAATAGGATGGTTATCTATAATTAATTAGAAGAGATTAAATTAAAATAACAATTATCCATAAGACATGGCCTAATATGATGAAAATTGTCCCTTAATTGGTTTCTTTTATTATATAGTATAGAAGATAGTATTGTTGTCATATTTGTTTTTACTATTTACAGCGGGCACAGGATTTATTTTCTAAGAAGCGATGGGGTTTAACTGAACTTTAAGGGGCGATCCGGATTTTTACGTACAAATAGGTAGAAAATGTCATTAAAATGCCAAAAATCAAAATAATAAATTACACGAATTTATTAGGGTCCCCGCCCCCTTGGCTAGTATGTTGGTAGATGGATATGGTAGAGTTTTAAAAGGAATTATTGGAGAGTAATGTCTTCAAATCCAATTTTAAATTATTTACAATATCTTGATCAACAAATCACCTATGAAGAGGCTGATATACAATTTGGATTTATGAGAATAAATCAAATTAAAGAAAATTTTATGTTAAGTCATAAAACAAAAATTCTTAATATAAAGATTGTTAAGGAAAACATTTTTGCTTCCAAGCAAAAAATTATTGAGCTTAGAGCTAAAAAAGCAATTATATCTGTAACATGACTACTCTTTTGAAATTAGAGGAACTTGTTAAAGATTTAATAAGAAAGTTGGATAGTCTATCTACCAACGAAAATCTTGAGGCAACTGCCGCAAAAATCATCAAAGATGTTTCAGACAAAATTGATGAAAAAATGGATTCAAAAACTCTTATGCCCGAAAGGCAAAAAGAAAAAATTGATGATGAAAAAAGCTTTCAAAAGTATTCATTTCCAAACTTCAACGTTGGAAATCCATCTTTAGGAAGTTCTAAATGTCCTAATGCATTAACATGGCCTTTTGGATCAACTTCAAAATGACCAATAAAGGATAATTGAGAAACTCTTTTAGAGACATTACTCTCCAATAATTCCTTTTAAAACTCTACCATATCCATCTATTCGTTCTGACATAGAACGAATTAATTGTTCAGTATTACATGAATCCCCTATTTGTAAAGAGTTTCCAGCATAACTGTGTCTTGGTTTTGCTACTAAAACCTGTTTATTTCGTGCAATATCAATTGCCCAATTTTCTTGTAATTGTGATGGCTCAGCGAATTTGCTGCCTTCAACAATTCCAATTTCAGAAAATATATCTTCAAGAGTTATATTTTCATTTTCCTTATACTCGATTGAATGAGTACTGTTGGTTAAAGCATAAGAGATTAAATAATTAATCGTAAACACTTTATTACCTGGTTCCATAAGATCAGTTCTTTCGCACTGGTGTATGAAACTTAAAGTTTTGTCGAAATCTTTTGAATCTCGATGTAAAGCAAATTTAGGATAGACAGTAAACATATATTTACCATATGCTAAATTACCTTGAATTGCTCCCAGAAGAGCATCTTGCCTATTGATAATTCTATTATCAACGAGTGCCATTTTTATAGGAAAATTAATTCTGTCTCTGAACTGAGCTTTAAGGAGGATTTTAACCGCTCCTATGTGTACCATATTGAGAGACTTTCTCAACTCTGGTTTAATGTGCAAAAGCTTTTTTGCTATTTCACCCTTTGTTAAGAGTGGCAAATAAACTTCACCTGCTGTATTTTTTATGTCAACTGAAAGTTCTTCAGTGTTAAAACAATAAAATATTTTATTTTTTTCTAGAAAAGGCTCTAGAAACTAAACTTTGTAAAGTTTTTGGTTGATTAAAAACCTGTTTAGTGTCAAGCTTGAATTTAAGCTTACTAATTTTTGTTAGTTGATCAGAATTAATCATGTAATCTGATACAAAACCTTTTTCGTTTTCACTAAAGTTTAAAACTTCAGTTATTTCTTCAGATTCATCAGAATCATTTTTAAAAAGATTGTTATTTTCCATTAATTTAAATCCATCTTTAGGAAGTTCTAAATGTCCTAATGGATTAACATGGCCTTTTGGATCAACTTCAAAATGACTAATAAAGGACAATTGAGAAACTCTTTTAGAGACATAAATCGAAAAATTTCAATGCATTATTTCTATTTAGAAAGAAATAATCAAAGAATTGTGGAATTACATTCGGATTGGAGTATTCATCCTTCTGACAAACTTTTTGAATTAACTGATTTAAAAAGAAAAAAATTCTTTTATGGAAGAAGAAATTCAAAATCTAAAAGATAAAAAGATTATTTTATGTTGTGGATAAAATGAGTTCCATCACTCAAAAATTGGAACAAATTTTAGATGAACAATTGGATACCCTTACAGTTGAACAAATAATAGAAATTGTTAGTCTCATTTCTTTAGATAACAAAGAATGTGAACAAAAGTTTTCTGAAAATAAAATCTTAAACGAAAGATATTTTTCTGAAAATAAAGAAGAACAGGTCTTTGTTTTGAAGAATGAAGAATCAAGAACCTTTCCGGTAAAGAAAGAAGAACCCGATACTGAAGAAAGTTCTTTAGATATTGAAATGTCTCCGAGACAAAGAACTTACAATGCCTCTACTAGTAAAGGTAACAGGCATAGAAAAAATACGGAATTCTCCATGCCGTATCATAAAGGTATACCTGATTCTAATAGTAATGACAATGGTAGTGCAAATACTATTAATACTATTAAAATTGATTGTATCTTCAACCTCGACAAAAGAAAAGAGGTAATTGATAAATGGAACACTGAGATCAGTCTAATCATTCAGACTAATTCAGATGAGTTCTCTCATGCTAAGGCTTTGTTATTATTATTAGAACATAAGTCTGCATGAATTATACAAAATTTCAACAAAGGGACAACTTGGGATGAAAAATTACATGGTTTTGATCTTTTTGATCAAATCATAAATGCAATATACATGATGTTTTTAGGTCTCGACCTTATAACAAATAAAGACCATGAAAATAAAAAATTGCTAGAAAAAGCAAGACAAAATCTTGCAAAAGCACAAATTTGTGATATTTGTTTGTAAGACGATTTTACTTGTCTTTATGAAACAAATCTATACAAATTAAGTACAGGTGAATTCCACTCTTGGATTGAGGCTTACTTAATGAAGAATCCTATCGTTGGAGAAAAAGCCAAAGAACGGTGGAACAAAGAAAAGAATCAGTTCACGATGCATTCTCTTGGATTTGCAACAAGAATTGTCAAAGAAGAAATTGCGATTTACTGTGATTTTTCTGATAAACAAAAACAGCTAAAACGTTTTAACAAAAGCTGTTGCAAAAAACTTACTGAGTTACCACAATTAACTTTTGGTTATGAACCAGTAAAAGATGAAAATTATTTCAAAAAGAAATATAAAAATAAATATAAAACAAAAACTAAAAAACGTTTTTGGAAAACCAAGAAAAGAAAGTTTTCTCCTGGAAAATACTTTTCAAAAGAAAAACCCAAGGTTTGTCCTCAATGGAAGAAAAAATGTCGTTGCTGGATATGTTCTGAAGAAGGACACTATGCCAACGAATGTCCCAACAGACAAAAGTTTCCGGAAAAATTAAAAATTATTTCGAAAGCGGAAACTGAAGGATTTTTTCCTTCTGAAAATATTTTTGATGGCTATACGCAAGTATATACATTAGAAATATTAGACAACTTGTCATCCGATTCTTCTACAGAAGACTCAGAATGAAGTCCAACCACTCTTTTAGTTGGGGGGATAAAGATAAACAAAACGAATTTTTGAAATTTGTTTGTTCAAAAATTATTTATTTTCTGAAAACAAATATATTTTTGGAAATAATAAACAGGGTCGTCTTGTCAAACGACAGACACGATAAGGGGGCCAAAAATGTGTTAACTGATAGCTTGACACGAGATTTTCAGAAATCTTAAGCAATAATGTCACTATCATTCTTGCTACTATAAATAGAAGGCATTTCTTCATTCAAAAATTCATCACTTTCATTTACACTTACAAAAAAGAAAGGCATATTTTTTAAAAAATGGAAGATTTAAAGGCTTTACGCCTAAAAGAAAAAATTCTTTTTATAGAATTAAAAGCTATTCAAGAAAAAATAGCTCTCTACGACGAAAGTCTAGACACAACTGTTAATTCAGAACAGGATTCCGAAAGGATACAATCTGAATCTATTCCTTTACAAACGGCTAAAGGTAAAGAAAAATCAAGTCCGTTGATTCCTGTTGCTTTGGAAAAAAAGCAATTATAAAGTAAATGAAGAACTAAAATCTTTATCTAGCCCAGTAGCAAACGGCTCTGGTAAAGGCACATCAAATCCGTTGATGGCTGACAGTTTGCCAAAAACTGAACAGGTCTCTCTCAGACCAAGTTACTCACAAGTCACACAAATTCCAGAAAAACATAATTCAAGATTTTATGTTATTTTCGATGGTGACCACAGAGGAATATATGAAGATTGGGGTATAGTAAAAAATTACATTGATAAAACCGACTATCCTTTCAAAAAATTTGGGTCGTTAGCGCAAGCCCAACAAGAAGCTACCCGATATTCAGCAAACCTCGGGAAGAAAGGAATACCTTTAAAGGTAACAATTATTCCTGAGCCATTGAATCCGAAGAAAAAAGAAAGAATCATTGAATTCAAGAACACTTTCTCAAGATCAACAATAAAAGAAGAGAAAGAAGAAGAAGATATTATATCTTTGGACGAATTCAGAAGAATTTGGTCTAAAACAAGAGCTCTTAGTCAAGATGATTTCGAGTTTGAGCATGTCTATACAGAAGATAAGGCTACTAAAAGTCTTTTAGTCTTTTGTCCAAGCGCAAGTCCATAACTTGTTTCACTAGCATTTTCTGCTGGTCTAATAAAGTTCATATATCCATCTCCAAATTTGCTTGAAATCAGCATGTTTCCAGAAGGGATAAAGAAAGCTATTAAAAACTTTCGAAAGAAGATTGTTGCAGCAAAAGACGCAAACATCTTCATAAAGTGTAACTCTACACTTCCAGATTGGTACCAAGGAACTTCTTCCCAAAGTTACCATCATATAGAAATCGGGCTCGCGAAAGCAAGAACCGTCAACCCCTCAAAAGCTATGAATGAGGAGCAAGAAGATTTAAAAAATTGGGTCGAAATAAGGGTTAAAGGATTCTTAAAAATCCTGAATAATCTTCAAAATATTAAAGTAAAAAGCTTTAATAAAGTGAATTATTGCAGCGACCACTGCATCATCACAAGTTACAGTGGAACTCCACTACCAAAGCACGAAGAAGGAAGCTTTAGAAAAAATGGAGCAACGCATTATCTCCAACAAAGTTGATGTGAGTCCTACTACCAAACAAAGACTCTGCAAAATAATGCAAAGAGCACAGGAAAGCCATCAGTGCATGAGCTGTAAAGAATCTTCCACCGAAGAAAATTCTGACAAAAGTGGTCCCTCTATTAAAGACAGCTACTTTTCAGAAGACGACACGCGAGAGCTGGACCCAACACATGGGTTTGTCGACTAAAAAACGTCATGCATGACGAACACTTAAGGCTATTTTAGACCTTTTGTAAAATTCACTTCTGCTATATAAAGAAGTTGAATTCATTGGTTTTAGATATCCCCTATCCCCAGTTAGCATCCCATATTCTCTCGATCAAACCTCAACAACTCTCAACCACCCTATTTTCTTTTTCTTTTCGTTGATCATTATGATCAATTTTCATTTTCTAAGGATGTGTTCTAAGATGGAGTAGTAACTCCTTTAAGGAGTTGATGTAAATATCAAGAAGTTCTCCTTCGGGAGAACGGTTATGAAATAAAAAACTCCTTTGTAAACTTCTATATTTTATCTTTTATCATGAAAGTTTTTATTCTGTAAAACCTGGAGTCCTGGAGCCCGTTGAAGTACCGCTGAGGCAGGAGGCCGTTAGGGAAATAAGGGTTGGATTGGTCCCTTGCAGAAAAATTAGAAACAATCAAGAAGAAGATACAAGAAGAAGAAAGGTATAAAAAATTTTATTTCATACTGTTAATTTACTTCAAGATTGATATTTTATATCTCTCCTTAAAATCTTAAAAAAGAATTTTATTCTAACACAAAACTAAGATTTTGATTAAATCAAAAAATGATGTTTATAAACAAACATAAAAAGAAATCGATTAACAACTATCGAAACAAATGATTTTTCAATCTAAACATATTAGTCAAAAAATAACTATAAAAAATAATGAATTTTGTAAATTCAAAGGATTAATTCCACAATTAAACAATTTCAAAATTGTTTATGTTAGTCAACAATTGTCGACTAATAATTCGAAAGAATTTATATACGAATTATCGATTGATTATTTTAATCGAACGAATAATTCATTTGAATTTTATATTCAAAATCCTATGTATCTTTTGAATTTTATATTCAAAATACTATGCATCTTTAGAATATTATATTCAAAGAACTATGCATCTTTAGAATATTATATTCAAAGTACTGTGCATCTTTTTCATTTAATCGATCGATTAAATTCAAAAGATTCCTTTCAAAAGAAAGAATTTTATATTCTAATTTGTAAATGATATTTACAAAAACCAAGTATACAATGAGTATGCATCAAGATTTCCTTAAAAAAGAAATCTGTCGAGTTAATCAAGAATTAACCATGTATCAAAGTCTAATTAACCAATTAGAACAGTCTCTTAAGAGATCACCTAGAAATAGGAGAGCTGAACATGTTCAGTTTAATGGTCTTAAAGCTAACCGCTTTAAGCTAAAAGAAGAACTCAAACGTCTTGAAAATCAAGTGTTCTAACCAATGAGTCTTAACCAGACCACAAAACCCGTAAAGGACTTAATGAACCCTTTAGTTGAATTTGTCAAAAATTCTGAAGTACCTCCGCAAGTTGGTATCCCCAGTTAGCATCCCATATCCCTCGAACAATACTCTCAACTACCCTCTCACTTTTTCTTTTCTTGATCATTCGTATGATCATATTTCAAAGTCTAGTTATGTGTACTACTAGTATGGAGTAGTAACTCCTTTAAGGAGTTGATGTAAATATCAAGAAGTTCTCCTTCGGGAGAACAGTTATGAAATAAAAACTCCTTTGTAAACCTCTATCTTTTATCTTTTATCATAAAAGTTTTTATTCTGTAAAACCTGGAGTCTTGGAGCCCGTTGAAGTACCGCTTAGGCTGGAGGCCGTTAGGGAAATAAGGGTTGGATTGGTCCCTTGCAGAAGAAATAGAAACAATCAAGAAAAAGATACAAGAAGAAGAAAAGGTATAAATTTTATTTTAAACTGTTAAATTACTTCAAGATTGATATTTTATATCTCTCCTTAAAATCTTAAAAAATAATTTTATTCTTACACAAAACTAAGATTTTGATTAAATCAAAAAATGATGTTTATAAACAAACATAAAAAGAAATCGATTAACAACTATCGAAACAAATGATTTTTCAATCTAAAAATATTAGTCAAAAAATGACTATAAAAAATAATGAATTTTGTAAATTCAAAGGATTAATTCCATAATTAAACAATTTCAAAATTGTTTATGTTAGTCAACAATTGTCGACTAATAATTTGAAAGAATTTATATACGAATTATCGATTGATTATTTTAATCGAACGAATAATTCATTTGAATTTTATATTCAAAATACTATGCATCTTTTGAATTTTATATTCAAAATACTATGCATCTTTAGAATATTATATTCAAAGAACTATGCATCTTTAGAATATTATATTCAAAGTACTGTGCATCTTTTTCATTTAATCGATCGATTAAATTCAAAAGATTCCTTTCAAAAGAAAGAATTTTATATTCTAATTTGTAAATGATATTTACAAAAACCAAGTATACAATGAGTATGCATCAAGATTTCCTTAAAAAAGAAATCTGTCGGGTTAATCAAGAATTAACCATGTATCAAAGTCTAATTAACCAATTAGAACAGTCTCTTAAGAGATCACCTAGAAATAGGAGAGCTGAACATGTTCAGTTTAATGGTCTTAAAGCTAACCGCTTTAAGCTAAAAGAAGAACTCAAACGTTTGGAAAACCAAGTTTTCTAATTAATGAGTCTTAACCAAACCACAAAACCTCTAAAAGACTTAATGAACCCTTTAGTTGAATTTGTCAAAAATTCTGAAGTACCTCCGCAAGTTTACATGGTTTTGATCTTTTTGATCAAATCATAAATGCAATATACATGATGTTTTTAGGTCTCGACCTTATAACAAATAAAGACCATGAAAATCAAAAATTGCTAGAAAAAGCAAGACAAAATCTTGCAAAAGCACAACTTTGTGATATTTGTTTGTTAGACGATTTTACTGGTCTTTATGAAACAAATCTATACAAATTAAGTACAGGTGAATTCCACTCTTGGATTGAGGCTTACTTAATGAAGATTCCTATCGTTGGAGAAAAAGCCAAAGAACGGTGGAACAAAGAAAAGAATCAGTTCACGATGCATTCTCTTGGATTTGCAACAAGAATTGTCAAAGAAGAAATTGCGATTTACTGTGATTTTGCTGATAAACAAAAACAGCTAAAACGTTTTAACAAAAGCTATTGCAAAAAACTTACTGCGTTACCACAATTAACTTTTGGTTGTGAACCAGTAAAAAATGAAAATTATTTCAAAAAGAAATATAAAAATAAATATAAAACAAAAACTAAAAAACGTTTTTGGAAAACCAAGAAAAGAAAGTTTTCTCCTGGAAAATACTTTTCAAAAGAAAAACCTAAGGTTTGTCCTCAAGGGAAGAAAAAATGTCGTTGCTGGATATGTTCTGAAGAAGGACACTATGCCAACGAATGTCCCAACAGACAAAAGTTTCCGGAAAAATTAAAAATTATTTTGAAAGCGGAAACTGAAGGATTTTTTCCTTCTGAAAATATTTTTGATGGCTATACGCAAGTATATACATTAGAAATATTAGACAACTTGTCATCCGAATCTTCTACAGAAGACTCAGAATGAAGTCCAACCACTCTTTTAGTTGGGGGGATAAAGATAAACAAAACGAATTTTTGAAATTTGTTTGTTCAAAAATTATTTATTTTCTGAAAACAAAGTTATTTTTGGAAATAATAAACAGGGTCGTCTTGTCAAACGACAGACACGATAAGGGGGCCAAAAATGTGTTAATTGATAGCTTGACACGAGATTTTCAGAAATCTAAAGCAATAATGTCACTATCATTCTTGCTACTATAAATAGAAGGCATTTCTTCATTCAAAAATTCATCACTTTCATTTACACTTACAAAAAAGAAAGGCATATTTTTTAAAAAATGGAAGATTTAAAGGCTTTACGCCTAAAAGAAAAAATTCTTTTTATAGAATTAAAAGCTATTCAAGAAAAAATAGCTCTCTACGACGAAAGTCTAGACACAACTGTTAATTCAGAACAGGATTCCGAAAGGATACAATCTGAATCTATTCCTTTACAAACGGCTAAAGGTAAAGAAAAATCAAGTCCGTTGATTCCTGTTGCTTTGGAAAAAAGCAATTATAAAGTAAATGAAGAACTAAAATCTTCATCTAGCCTAGTAGCAAACGGCTCTGGTAAAGGCACATCAAATCCGTTGATGGCTGACAGTTTGCCAAAAACTGAACAGGTCTCTCTCAGACCAAGTTACTCACAAGTCACACAAATTCCAGAAAAACATAATTCAAGATTTTATGTTATTTTCGATGGTGACCACAGAGGAATATATGAAGATTGGGGTATAGTAAAAAATTACATTGATAAAACCGACTATCCTTTCAAAAAATTTGGGTCGTTAGCGCAAGCCCAACAAGAAGCTACCCGATATTCAGCAAACCTCGGGAAGAAAGGAATACCTTTAAAGGTAACAATTATTCCTGAGCCATTGAAGCCCAAGAAAAAAGAAAGAATCATTGAATTCAAGAACACTTTCTCAAGATCAACAATAAAAGAAGAGAAAGAAGAAGAAGATATTATATCTTTGGACGAATTCAGAAGAATTTGGTCTAAAACAAGAGCTCTTAGTCAAGATGATTTCGAGTTTGAGCATGTCTATACAGAAGATAAGGCTACTAAAAGTCTTTTAGTCTTTTGTCCAGGCGCAAGTCCAGAACTTGTTTCACTAGCATTTTCTGCTGGTCTAATAAAGTTCATATATCCATCTCCAAATTTGCTTGAAATCAGCATGTTTCCAGAAGGGATAAAGAAAGCTATTAAAAACTTTCGAAAGAAGATTGCTGCAGCAAAAGACGCAGACATCTTCATAAAGTGTAACTCTACACTTCCAGATTGGTACCAAGGAACTTCTTCCCAAAGTTACCATCATATAGAAATCGGGCTCGCGAAAGCAAGAACCGTCAACCCCTCAAAAGTTATGAATGAGGAGCAAGAAGATTTAAAAAATTGGGTCGAAATAAGGGTTAAAGGATTCTTAAAAATCCTGAATAATCTTCAAAATATTAAAGTAAAAAGCTTTAATAAAGTGAATTATTGCAGCGACCACTGCATCATCACAAGTTACAGTGGAACTCCACTACCAAAGCACGAGAAGGAAGCTTTAGAAGAAATGGAGCAACGCATTATCTCCAACAAAGTTGATGTGAGTCCTACTACCAAACAAAGACTCTGCAAAATAATGCAAAGAGCACAGGAAAGCCATCAGTGCATGAGCTGTAAAGAATCTTCCACCGAAGAAAATTCTGACAAAAGTGGTCCCTCTATTAAAGACAGCTACTTTTCAGAAGACGACACGCGAGAGCTGGACCCAACACATGGGTTTGTCGACTAAAAAACGTCATGCATGACGAACACTTAAGGCTATTTTAGACCTTTTGTAAAATTCACTTCTGCTATATAAAGAAGTTGAATTCATTAGTTTTAGATTGATGTAAATATCAAGAAGTTCTCCTTCGGGAGAACGGTTATGAAATAAAAAACTCCTTTGTAAACTTCTATATTTTATCTTTTATCATGAAAGTTTTTATTCTGTAAAACCTGGAGTCCTGGAGCCCGTTGAAGTACCGCTGAGGCAGGAGGCCGTTAGGGAAATAAGGGTTGGATTGGTCCCTTGCAGAAAAATTAGAAACAATCAAGAAGAAGATGCAAGAAGAAGAAAGGTATAAAAAATTTTATTTCATACTGTTAATTTACTTCAAGATTGATATTTTATATCTCTCCTTAAAATCTTAAAAAAAAAATTTATTCTAACACAAAACTAAGATTTTGATTAAATCAAAAAATGATGTTTATAAACAAACATAAAAAGAAATCGATTAACAACTAACGAAACAAATGATTTTTCAATCTAAAAATATTAGTCAAAAAATGACTATAAAAAATAATGAATTTTGTAAATTCAAAGGATTAATTCCACAATTAAACAATTTCAAAATTGTTTATGTTAGTCAACAATTGTCGACTAATAATTCGAAAGAATTTATATACGAATTATCGATTGATTATTTTAATCGAACGAATAATTCATTTGAATTTTATATTCAAAATACTATGCATCTTTTGAATTTTATATTCAAAATACTATGCATCTTTAGAATATTATATTCAAAGAACTATGCATCTTTCGAATATTATATTCAAAGTACTATGCATCTTTTTCATTTAATCGATCGATTAAATTCAAAAGATTCCTTTCAAAAGAAAGAATTTTATATTCTAATTTATAAATGATATTTACAAAAACCAAGTATACAATGAGTATGCATCAAGATTTCCTTAAAAAAGAAATCTGTCGGGTTAATCAAGAATTAACCATGTATCAAAGTCTAATTAACCAATTACAACAGTCTCTTAAGAGATCACCTAGAAATAGGAGAGCTGAACATGTTCAGTTTAATGGTCTTAAAGCTAACCGCTTTAAGCTAAAAGAAGAACTCAAACGTCTTGAAAATCAAGTGTTCTAACAAATGAGTCTTAACCAGACCACAAAACCCCTAAAGGACTTAATGAACCCTTTAGTTGAATTTGTCAAAAATTCTGAAGTACCTCCGCAAGTCCTTTAGTTGAATTTGTCAAAAATTCGGAAGTACCTCCGCAAGTTGGTATCGAGGTACTTCAGAATTTTTTGACAAATTCAACTAAAGGGTTCATTAAGTCCTTTAGGAGTTTTGTGGTCTGGTTAAGACTCATTGGGTAGTTACTACCAAGATTCTTGAACTGGTAATATATGATTGAATTAACAATTCTTGTGTAAGTAGTCATGTTTTGACTATAACAATCCTTATAGATTGTTTTCATATGTTGACTAAAGCAACAAAACAAACGATGAATTTGAGAATTCAGCAATATGCGGAATCCTTTTTAGGAAATTGAATTAACAATTCATTTTAGTAGTCATTTTTTGACTAACAATTCTTATTGAAAAGATTATTTGATTTCGATAATGGTTAATCGATTTCTTTTTGTGTTTATTTATAAACATCATTTTTTGATTTAATCAAAATTTTAGTTTTTTGTGTGAATAAAGTTCTTTTTTAAGATTTTAAGGAGAGATATGAAATATCAATCTTGAAGTAATTTAACAGTTTGAAATAAAATCTATACCTTCTCCTTCTTGTATTTTCTCGCTTGAAAGTTTCTATTTCTTCTGCAAGGGACCAATCCAACCCTTATTTCCCTAACGGCCTCCTGCCTCAGCGGTACTTCAACGGGCTCCAGGACTCCAGGTTTTACAGAATAAAAACTTTAAGATAGAAAATAAGATAGGGGGTTACGAAGGAGTTTTTATTTCATAACTGTTCTCCCGAAGGAGAACTTCTTGATATTTACATCAACTCCTTAAAGGAGTTGCTACTCCATACTAGTAGCACACATAACTAGACTTTGAAATATGATCATACGAATGATCAAGAAAAAGAAAAGAAAAGTTGAAAGTGGGTGAGAGTAGTTGATCGAGGGATGCTAACTCGGGATATCTAAACTAATGAATTCGACTTCTTTATATAGCAGAAGTGAATTTTACAAAAGGACTAAAATAGCCTTAAGTGTTCGTCATGCATGACGTTTTTTGGTCGACAAACCCATGTGGTGGGTCCAGCTTTCCGGTGTCGTCTTCTGAAAAGTAGTTGTCTTTAGTAGAGGGACCACTTTTGTCAGAATTTTCTTCGGTGGAAGATTCTTTACAGCTCATGCACTGATGGCTTTCCTGTGCTCTTTGCATTATTTTTCAGAGTCTTTGTTTGGTAATAGGACTCACATCAACTTTGTTGAAGATAATGTGTTGCTCCATTTTTTTCTAAAGCTTCCTTCTCGTGCTTTGGTAGTGGAGTTCCACTGTAACTTGTGATGATGCAGTGGTTGCTGCAATAATTCACTTTATTAAAGCTTTTTACTTTAATATTTTGAAGATTATTCAGGATTTTTAAGAATCCTTTAACCCTTATTTCGACCCAATTTTTGAAATCTTCTTGCTCCTCATTCATAACTTTTGAGGGGTTGAGGGTTCTTGCTTTCGCGAGCCCGATTTCTATATGATGGTAACTTTGGGAAGAAGCTCCTTGGTACCAATCTGGAAGTGTAGAGTTACACTTTATGAAGATGTTTGCGTCTTTTGCTGCAGCAATCTTCTTTCGAAAGTTTTTAATAGCTTTCTTTATCCCTTCTGGAAACATGTTGATTTCAAGCAAATTTGGAGATGGGTATATAAACTTTATTAGACCAGCAGAAAATGCTAGTGAAACAAGTTCTGGATTTGCGCCTGGACAAAAGACTAAAAGACTTTTATTAGCCTTATCTTCTGTGTAGACATGCTCAAACTCGAAATCATCTTGACTAAGAGCTCTTGTTTTAGACCAAATTCTTCTGAATTCGTCCAAAGATATAATATCTTCTTCTTCTTTCTCTTCTTTTATTGTTGATCTTGAGAAAGTGTTCTTGAATTCAATGATTCTTTCTTTTTTCTTGGGCTTCAATGGCTCAGGAATAATTGTTACCTTTAAAGGTATTCCTTTCTTCCCGAGGTTTGCTGAATATCGGGTAGCTTCTTGTTGGGCTTGCGCTAACGACCCAAATTTTTTGAAAGGATGGTCGGTTTTATCAATGTAATTTTTGACTATACCCCAATCTTCATATATTCCTCTGTGGTCACCATCGAAAATAACATAAAATCTTGAATTATGCTTTTCTGGAATTTGTGTGACTTGGGAGTAACTTGGTCTAAGAGAGACCTGTTCAGTTTTTGGCAAATTGTCAGCCATCAACGGATTTGATGTGCCTTTACCAGAGCCGTTTGCTACTGGGATAGATGAAGATCGTAGTTCTTCATTAACTTTATAATTGCTTTTTTCCAAACCAACAGGAATCAACGGACTTGATTTTTCTTTACCTTTAGCCGTTTGTAAAGGAATAGATTCAGATTGTATCCTTTCGGAATCCTGCTCTGAATTAACAGTTGTGTCTAGACTTTCGTCGTAGAGAGCTATTTTTTCTTGAATAGCTTTTAATTCTATCAAAAGAAAATTTTCTTTTAGGCGTAAAGCCTTTAAATCTTCCATCCCCCTTTCTTTTTAAAAGTTTTTTGTAACTTGAAAGTGATGATTTTTGGTGGAGGAAATCCTTCCATTTACAGGAGTAAGAATGACCATGGCATCATTGCTTACTATTTCTGAAAAACTCGTGTCAAGTTATCAGTTAACATGTTTTTGGCCCCCTTTAGATGTTTATTGTTGAATGAATATCTTGAAAACCCTGTCTGCCATTTGACAAAATGTTTATTATTTCCAGATAAATTTTTGTTTTCAGGAAATAAATAATTTTTTAATAAACAAATTTCAAAATCGTTTTGTTTATCTTTATCCCCCCAACTAAAAAAGTGGTTGGACTTCATTCTGAGTCTTCTGTAGAAGAATCAGATGACATGTTGTCTAATATTTCTAATGTATATACTTGCGTATAGCCATCAAAAATATTTTCAGAAGGAAAATATCCTTCAGTTTCCGCTTTCGAAATAATTTTTAATTTTTTCGGAAACTTTTGTCTGTTGGGACATTCGTTGGCATAGTGTCCTTCTTCAGAACATATCCAGCAACGACATTTTTTCTTCCCTTGAGGACAAACCTTTGGTTTTTCTTTTGAAAAGTATTTTCCAGGAGAAAACTTTCTTTTCTTAGTTTTCCAAAAACGTTTTTTAGTTTTTGTTTTATATTTATTTTTATATTTCTTTTTTAAATAATTTTCATCTTTTACTGGTTCACAACCAAAAGTTAATTGTGGTAACTCAGTAAGTTTTTTGCAACAGCTTTTGTTAAAACGTTTTAGCTGTTTTTGTTTATCAGAAAAATCACAGTAAACCGCAATTTCTTCTTTGACAATTCTTGTTGCAAACCCAAGAGAATGCATCGTAAATTGATTCTTTTCTTTGTTCCATCGTTCTTTGGCTTTTTCTCCAACGATAGGAATCTTCATTAAGTAAGCCTCAATCCAAGAGTGGAATTCACCTGTACTTAATTTATATAGATTTGTTTCATAAAGACAAGTAAAATCGTCTAACAAACAAATATCACAAATTTGTGCTTTTGCAAGATTTTGTCTTGCTTTTTCTAGCAATTTTTTATTTTCATGGTCTTTATTTGTTATAAAGTCGAGACCTAAAAACATCATATATATTGCATTTATGATTTGATCAAAAAGATCATCACCATTCATATTTTCATCCCAAGTTGTACCTTTGATGAAATTTTGAATTATCCCTGCAGACTTATGTTCCATTAATAATAACAAAGCCTTAGCATTAGAAAATTCATCTGAATTAGTCTGAATAATTAGACTGATTTCAGTGTTCCATTTGTCAATTACCTCTTTTCTTTTATCGAGGCCAAAGATACAATCAATATTAATAGTATCAATAGTAGTTGAACTACCATTTTTATTACTATTAGAATTAGGTATACCTTTGTGATACGGCATGGAAAATTCCGTATTCTTTTTATTAAAACGTCTACTGTTAGCAGTTCTATGGTATGACGACGTTTCAATGTCTGAAGAGCTTTCTTCAGTTTCAGGTTCTTCATCCTTTACAGATAAAGGAAAAATCCGTTCTTTATTTTCAGGAAAATATCTTTCATTTAAGATTTTATTTTCAGAAAACATTTGTTCACATTCATCATCATCTAATGACATGAGATGAACAAGTTCGTGCATATGTTCAAGTGGAAGGGTTTCCATTTGATCAAAAAAGATTTCTTCTAACTTTTGAGGAATTGAAATCATTCTATCCAACAGATAAAATAATTTTTGTCTCTCTAAGTCTTTGAATATCCTTTTTCATAAAAGAATTTTTTCTTTTTAAATCATTCAATTCAAAAAGTTTATCAGAAGGATGAATACACCAATCTGACTGTAATTCCAAAATTCTTTGATTATTTCTTTCTAAATAGAAATAATGCATAGAAATCTTTCGATTTATTTTTCTAAAATAATTTCTCAATTGTTCTTTATTGGTCATTTGAAGTTGATCCAAAAGGCCATGTTAATGCATTAGGACATTTAGACTTTCCCAAAGATGGATTTCCAACATTGAAATTTGGAAATGAATATTTTTGAAAGCTTTTTTCATTAAAAATCTTTTCTTTCTTTTTGAGTAAAAGATTTTCTGAATTCATTTTTTCATCAAGTTTGTTAGAGACATCCTTGATAATCTTGGCAGCAATTGCTTCAAGATTTTCATTGGTAGACAAATCTTCTACCTTTTTGGTTAATTCTCTAACCAGTTCTTCAATTTTACTCAGAGAACTCATGCTACAGAGATTAATGTTTTCTTAACTTTAAGCTCAAGAATTTTTTGCTTAGAAGCAAAAATGTTTTCCTTAACAATCTTTATATTAAGAATTTTTGTTTTATGACTTAACATAAAATTTTCTTTAATTTGATTTATTCTCATAAATCCAAATTGTATATCAGCCTCTTCATAGGTGATTTGTTGATCAAGATATTGTAAATAATTTAAAATTGGTTTTGAAGACATTACTCTCCAATAATTCCTTTTAAATTTTTTCCATATCCATCTATTCTATGTGACATAGAACGAATTATTTGTTCAGTATTACTTGAATCTCCTATTTGTAAAGAGTTTCCAGCATAACTGTGTCTAGGTTCGAATCCTAGAATTTGTTTATTGCGTGCAATATCAATTGCCCAATTTTCTTTTAACTGTGAAGGTTCAGAAAACTTACACCCTTCAACAATTCCAATTTCAGAAAATATATCTTCAAGAGTTATATTTTCATTTTCCTTATACTCGATTGAATGAGTACTGTTGGTTAAAGCATTAGAGATTAAATAATTAATCGTAAAAACTTTATTACCACTAAAGTGGTATCAGAGCCATGTTGCTCGTTTTTAAAAAATAAGATGTTTTATTTCATAAATTAATGGAAAATAATAATCTTTTTAAAAATGATTCTGATGAATCTGAAGAAATAACTGAAGTTTTAAACTTTAGTGAAAACGAAAAAGGTTTTGTATCAGATTACATGATTAATTCTGATCAACTAACAAAAATTAGTAAGCTTAAATTCAAGCTTGACACTAAACAGGTTTTTAATCAACCAAAAACTTTACAAAGTTTAGTTTCTAGAGCCTTTTCTAGAAAAAATAAAATATTTTATTGTTTTAACACTGAAGAACTTTCAGTTGACATAAAAAATACAGCAGGTGAAGTTTATTTGCCACTCTTAAC
>JARYGA010027268.1:0-44624 GCA_030545235.1 Helianthus tuberosus | reverse complement strand
GTTCGGCTCAGGCTGGAGCGTTAAAGGAAAAAAAACATTGAAGCGGAGTATTTACGGGGCATGGAGAAGCGACTTGTGGAACGGTCTGACGGCATGTATTATTTCATGGAACGGATATGGGTTCCGTTGTTTGGAAATCTTAGAGAGCTTGTGATGGACGAAGCGCACAAGTCTCGATACTCTGTTCACCCAGGTTCGGATAAGATGTATCAGACCTCAAAGTATTGTTTGACTTGTGCCAAAGTCAAGGTAGTATTAGAAACGCTCAGGCCTGCTTCAACAGCCAAAAATACCGATGTGGAAATAGGAGCAGATTGCTATGGATTTCGTCACTGGTTTTCCAAGAACTCAAAGCGGGAACGATACCATCTGGGTGATCATAGACCGCCTCACGAAATCGGCACACTTCCTTGCGATTAAGGAAACGGATAAGTTCTCTCAACCTGCTGCTGTATACCTGAAGGAAGTGGTTTCTAGGCACGGGGTGCCAACCTCTATTATTTCCGATCGTGACCCGCGCTTTGTATCTGATTTGTGGCAAGCAATGCATAAATCGTTCGGCTCATGTCTCGACATGAGCACTGCTTATCACCTACTTGAAGACATTTGAGCACTGCTTATCACCCACTTGATGGCCAAAGCGAACGAACCATCCAGACACTTGAAGACATGCTGCGAGCATTTGTGATCGATTTTGGTAAAGGGTGGGAGAAACACTTGCCGTTGATCGAGTTCTCCTACAACAACAGCTACCACACTAGCATCTAGGCAGCTCTGTATGAAGCGTTGTACGACCGGAAATGTCGTTCTCCTCTTTGTTAGGCTGAGGTGGGTGACAGCCAGATCACAGGTCCAAAACTTATTATTGAAACTTCTGAGAAGATTGTCCAGATTAGAAACCGTATGGCGGCAGCGCGCGACCGTCAGAAAAGCTACGCTGACAAGCGTAGGAAACCCTTGGAGTTCGCCGTAGGCGATCGCGTTGTGCTGAAGGTCTCACCCTGGAAGGGTGTGGTGCACTTTGGGAAGCGCGGAAAGCTTAATCCACGCTATGTTGGGCCATTCAAAATTTTAGAACGTATTGGTAAAGTGGCGTATAAGCTCGAGCTACCTGCCAAGTTGGGTATCATTCATGATGTCTTCCATGTTTCACAACTAAAGAAGTGTTTGTCTGATGAAACACTGGTGGTACCACTTCAAAACTTAAGATCGACGACAAATTGCAGTTTGTCGAAGAACTAATAGAAATTATGGATCGGGAAGTCAAGGTTTGTAAGCACAGTCGAATTCCAATTGTGAGAGTTCGTTGGAACTCAACACATGGACCGGAGTTCACGTGGGAGCGCGAGGATCAGATGAAGCTCAAGTACCCTCACTTATTCCCAGCTGGCAAATCCAAATCGAATGCAACTGGTGAATTTCGGGGCGAAATTCCCTTTCAAGTTGGGGATGATGTGGCACCTTCGGAAAATCCACAGTCATCCTGATTTAACATCATGCCACTTTGGATTACTTGTCAAGTTTTGGGACGAAATTTCTTTCAAGTTGGGGATGATGTGACAACCCAAGATTTCAAGGTCTATCTTTTACACATCACTGAATTCACAATCCTGTTTTTTTTTTTTACAATTTGATTTACGTGGTGTCGTATGTGGTTTATCTGAATGATTAATGTTTTGTGCTTGGGTGTTAAAGGTTAAATGTGTAGTTTTGTGATTGATTAATAGTTATGTGATATGTGTGGTGTAAAATATAATTTAATTAAGGTTTAATAAAGATTCTTCGTCACTAGTCTCCCCCGAAGAAAAATGGGATTTTTCGCCATCATTGATCTCGACGAAAAAGGGGATCTTCGTCGAAGGGGAGTTTCGTCGGATAGGGGCCTTGGCCCAATCTGTTTCACGGCCCAACTGTTTAGGTTATGTATACTTCGTCACACATGTAACCCGACGAAAAATTTGGTATTTCGTCAAACCCTATGTCGACGAAGAACTGATGCTTCGTCACAAGGTAAGCCGACGAAGGACTGGTAGTTCGTCGCATATCGGTTCGATGAAGGATAGTCCTTCGTCGCTTGGGTTGTTCGTCGTAGGAGTAGATAGATGGGAACAGTAGACAGTTTGAATGTATGCATTGATGAGTATCTTGTTTATGCGATACGGTAGTTGCATGATAACCATACTGTTTAACATTAAGTGACATGTGTATGGGATATGGACTAGTATGATAATTCGGTATGTGTTATATGATAACAGTGATCTTAATGCTAGATGCAAACTGTGTATCCATACGTGACTTACTGTGTGCAACATGTGACTTGAATGATTGTGAAACTGATGTTGTTTGGTATCCACAGTAGGGTTTGGGTTGACCAACTTGAACGGGTAATTGAACATACCGAGCAAAACAAAGGTGAGTTCATTCCTCTTGAGCATGCGTCCCGGTGGTTGGGACAGTCATTGGGTATCCCTGAGAGGGATAGGTTTTTGGGTAAATCAATTGGGTATACCTGAGAGGAATATGTCTTGTGGGTAAAATCTGGAATGTTGGATAATACACTCATCCTATCACCTTTAAGTCCCATCCTGTTTGTTACCTGAGAGGCAACGGGGTATTAGTTGGTAGCGCTATCTAGGTTTGGCACCCTCACCCCGTACCTGAGAGGACGGGTGGGAACTAATGACCTAGTCAGGCCCAATGCTTTGATAGGAGCATTGGGGAACGGGCAAAATAAATCTGGAGCCGTCTTGTATTTGAGTTATTATCAACATTATAAACAATGAACTAAACTAAACACTTGGTAACCAACGTTTTCGTAAAACTATGAACTCACCACCGTTGTCTGATACACTTGTTGCATGCTCACATGTCGTTAAGTACTATGGGAAAGGAACTTGCTGTCTGGATGGCTGGAGTGGTCATGGGTCACATTGCTTGGATATGCATGTCTTGTTTACTGAATTCATATACATTGGGTTGTGAAACGTTTAAACAATGAATTACTATTTGCTTCCGCTGACACTATTTAATTTGGATTTTGTTTTATGAATGTTTTACTTAATGAATGGAAACTTTGTTAAACATCTTATGGCTAGTTCAATGTGATTAGTGGCTAGATCCTGGTACGTCACACGCCTAGCGGGATTATCGCATGTGGTATTTTGGGGGTGTGACACCGGGACCCCATGGATCGTCGATGAACAACATCCACTGCCCTCGAACAATATGTGAAACATCAAAATATGAACAAGATAGAAAGATGTAGAATATGAATCTCTTTAATATTGAAACAATCGTCACAGATTTACAAACTGAAAGAGTATAGATCATCTACAAGCTGGTTTAGATCACTAAGATCTATATCTAGCTTTCTCTTACTAACACATAGTCTCCCTCCCTATAATGTGCACACACCTTTGAAGGATTACAAGAGTTGCCCTAGTCTATCCTATACACACAAATCTAGAGACTAGGGACTAAAACCGGACAAAACATATTGTCCTGGATACAATAAACAATCCTATCTGAGTTTACCTACAAACTCGTAATAATCCAAACTAGAGAAACCTTCCGAGTTTACCTCATAAACTCAGATTACATATATGTTTCACATATTCTGAATGTTCACTTATGTACACAAGTTCGCACAAGGTACCAAACTCGGAATCCACTATTCCGAGTTACCTTGTATTCCGGAAACTTGTCTTCATCATCTTTGACTTATACATTTAACTTTGTTGACCAGAACTGATAAAGCACAGTTACACGGCACGAACTGCACTTACAGACTCCCCTTAAATGTTGCTATCAGTTCTGTCTGACATTGATATCTTCAGTCACCGGATACTGGACTTACAGACTCCTCCTTGCTGATGATATCATGCTTGCTTTCAACTTTGGTTGAAACTTGATCTTTCCTGCAGAGTACGACAATCTTCAACCATCTAATCATAGACTTACTGACAATCACTTAAATGGCCGCTACGAGAAACCTGAAGAATCCAACATCAAGTACTATTGATCCTTCCCCTCAAACTTCTCCCGAATCAAGTTAACGCGAACATCGCTCGATCCTTCATATTCAAACTTAACTGACAGAAGAAAGAAACGTTAGATTTCCAATACCCAACATCGAACACTTCATATTCTGCAAAGACATAAGTTTGGTTCGATAAGTTAATAACAAACCAAACTCTGAGAATGCACATCCAACATCTTGATCAAGATCTTCAACCGAGTTTTCTGAAATCATTTCGTCTCGAATTTTCAAGATCCAATCTCGTATCTTCACGAATCCACCAATTACCAGATAACTTTCGTCTCCGATCTCCCCCTCAATGCAAGAACCTCCTAATTATTTCGAGAATCCGACCAATCACCAACTTGGAAGAGGGACCAAGAAGACTAATCCTCTCTACTCTAACCGGCATATTATAAGGCTCACTATTAAACTAATAGCCAAGTAAACAATTAGCTTCATCACGTCAACACTTTATCAAACCTCGAACAAACTCGACGAAATTCAATCACACACTAGCTCAAAATTGTATCATGTTTTTAAACTTTTCTGCACCAGGGAGATTAAACCTCATTTAATCTCAAGATTGTCAACACGAACTTGTTTCATTGTCGCACAATGAGCTTTTAGAAATTTATAAAGAAAATAGGATATTTTAAATCTTTACTCCCCCTCTTTCTTTGTAAACTTTCAAAGTCCAAGCCACTTCAACTTCGTTTCTCTTCGAATGCCCGATAAAAGTCCTAAATTGTTCCAAAAACTCTAGTAAGGACCAAATCCGAACACCGAAAATCTAGAAACCGAATCTAACTCAAAATTTCCAAATACAACCTATAAATTCGGAATTCCCTATACTTACCAAATTCGGACAATTTCTTTAGTCTGAGTTTAAATAATACATTCCGAACTTAACATATATTTCGAAATTTAATTAACAAATTTGGACTAAGTAATTTTTTAGTGCGAACATACATTCACTCCGAATTTAGGTAAAAAGTTTCGAATTTGGCATATATTATTCCAAATTTAGCCTATAAATTCAGAATTTAATAAATAAACTTTGAACAAATTCGGACCAAAACCTAAACTCAACAAATTCGGAATCCCACTCCACTTTACAAATTCGAAATTTACCAAACAAATTCCAAACTCCATAAATCCGAACAAGATAAGCACAAAGCAAACTCGGAATGAATGAAATACTAGTAAATTCGGAATGGGTATAAATCGCAAGTTCGAACTGACTAGGAACACAAATTCGGACATAATAACAATTCTCAAATTCAGATAGAACAAGTACCAACCAAATACAGACAGGAGAAATTTTACTCAAATTCGGACAGGAACAAAAGTCCAAATTCGGACAGGTATTACACCAAATTCGGAACAGTTTGTCCAAGTTAAAAATCTTCCGAATTTATCTCCCAAGCATGAATTCACACAAGGTCATCAATAAAAATGGAAGATACATATTCGTAATGGTAAACTCGGAACAGAATAACAAATTCGGACCAGAAAATCTCTAACACTTATAGAAAATCGGATAGAACCTTTTTCAGATTAAAATCCCAGATCTGCAAAACTTGGAAAACAAGACAGCCATCTGAGATCCAAAAAAAGACGCTAAACCAGCTCCAATTTCTTCAGATCTAAACCCAAATCATCCAAATTTCTTCAAATTTCCTGCATAAAATTTACGTCTTCATGATGTTTGGTGGATACAAACATTAAATCAAGAGCAATGGGGATTTGGAATGCGGTTAGACCATTCCGAATTGGTAACTATAACAACCCTCCTAAAACACCCTAGACGCCTTAAATTATACCCCGAATATTAGAAACGACCCTAAATAACCTTAATATTTATAAAAATCAAATAAAAACAAAAATATATATGTCTCGCGGGCCGCGACCCGGACCCTCAGGTCTGTCCCAGGGCGCGACATGGTAACACCAGGCGAACCTCAGGCCGCCACGTGTCCTTGAACGTGTGAAGCCTACCGGGTTGACTCACCAAGGCTAGGCCCTAGCCTAGCCTCTCGCGGGTCGCGAAGGGTGAGGGGGTGGGGCGTCGCGGGGCGCGATCCGCCATCATCCAGGCCTATAAAAGGGGCTTCAGGCCTCAGTTGTTCGACGTTCAGAATTTCTTATCTCTCTCAAATCTTTAGTATTATAACTCTCAGGAATAATACCCCTAAAAAGCGAAGCTCTGTCTCGTTGTAAGTATTATAACCCCCGATCACATATTTGTTACCCTACCTGATTGAACTAGGGCTCAGTAACGCATGTCGAGGCTCTACCTGACTTAGTTCGTTGGAGTTCTGTCTCAGTAGTATGGCTAATCTGATTATGGTTATTTTACTAACACATGTGCATTGTTTAATTTTTAATAGATAATAACCAGGAGAATCATCAGGAAGCTATAGTATTGTCTAAGGGGCTGTTTGGCAACATCTGAATGGTTAAGTGCTGAACCAGTAAGAGGTCTGAACTATTAAGTGTTGAACCAGTAAGAGGTCTGAACCATTAAGAGTCTGTATAATGCTTAACCATTCAGAGGAAAATGTCTGACCAATTCAGATTAGAGGTCTTAACCAGTCAGACTCTGTATAAATCTTAACCATTCAGAGGCAAATGTCTGAACCATTCAGACATCTGCTCATGAAACAAACAGTCTGAACCATTAAGTACTGAACCAGTAAGAGGTCTAAACCATTAAGAGCCTCATTAAGAGGTAAACAAACAGCCCCTAAGTCAGCAATGTGAGTACATTCTCTTTTTGTAAACCCTTTTGTGAGTCATTGTCTCAAATATTTTACAAAACCCTAAATGTTTACCAAGATACCTAAAGTGATTAAGTTTTTGTGATTCTACTAGTATCATCAGTATGTGGGGTTTGTATACATTACTTGACACTCGTTACTATTGCGAATAGTAGCATGGCCGCAAGCTCGGGGGATAAAGGTTGCCCAGTAGCAATGCTGTATTGAATAACTGGATAGATATAAACATTGTAAATCTTAATACTGTAAAGTTATAAACACTTGTTTTGATTAAACTGGGATGCACTCACCAATATTTCTTGCTAATAAAATCTTTTAAAACGCGTTTTAGGTAACTTAATGTGAAGCTAATAGAAGCCAGCTGGAGAGCACTGAAGGCTTAAAGAAGTGGCTATAAAAGTTATATAAATAAAAAGAAGTTTATGTTTTCAATAATTCGGGTTTTATCCCTACGAATGTATTGTAATTGGAACTTGGGTTTTATCCTATTTATTATTTATTAAAATTTGGTGTTTAAACTCTGATAAAACATTTCCTAACTATGGTCCTGATGTCTCATTTCCGCTGCCAAATTAATAAACACCGATACCACCGGCTCTGTGTCTCGCGGCACCCGCTCGCGGGGTAGGGGTCGGGGCTGTGACAGAAGGTTGTATCATAGCTACAACCACTGTTTTAAGCCATTTAGGTGTTTTGCTAATACCTAAATTTTAATCAATTGTGTTAGGAAATAATCTATGTGACTATGTGTAAATATGTATATTATTATTTTGTGTTATTTGACAATTTTTTAGTTTATAGTATGAGTGAGCAAGGTACATCCGACGCTTACCGTCAATTAGCTAGTTCCCCAAAGAGTGACAGAACCTCATCTCAGCCAACCTCCTCAGGATACTCTGCTGATACTGAGGAAGGAATTTTTATCTTTAAGGCACAATCTGAGGAACCATTCCCTCCCTAAAAGAAAGGATGGTTTAGGAGGGGAGCGCATGAGAGGAGGAAAATGTTGGTGCACTACATCGGTCGACTTCGTCTTGTATCGAGTCTTAGTTTTAGAGTGTTAGATTAGGGCACTTTACACGAGAAAATAGGATAACATATGTATTCTAGGTAAGGGTTTCGCTCATAGCGACATGATAGGGTTTCGCTTATATGAACATTGAGGGTTTCGCTCATACGGCATGTCTCTTGGAGCGAAACCTCATGCACTATATATAGTCACCCATGAGCGAAACCATGTAACAGTTCTTGGATTCTCTAACGAAGTGCTGCCGGTGTGAGATTTGGATGTAATCTGTCATATATCAATACAGAAAGGTGTTTAAAGTGATTTGTTAGCTGTTTCTAAGTCAGATACTTGTTTTCCGCACCTGTATCTGATCAAAACTCCTCTAAACGACTCGTTCGGGTCGAAACACGATCCTACAAGTGGTATCAGAGCTTCAGGAGGAGGAGTTCTGCAGAGAATAGCTGAATTTCATCGAAATTTCTTTCTTCTACACATTCTTTCATCAATTCAGGAAGTTTTATCGGTCAAAATCGACTCAAAATTTTACAGATTGTGCGTAATTGGACATAGATAAATCCCTGAGAGTTTGGCTTTGAAATTCGAATTAAAAATGGACTAAAATTAGATCCGAATAGGTTTCGCTTTTACGGACATCCCATGATTTCGCTCTTGTGACCAAACTAGTTTCGCTCATAGTTACACAAAATCAGGGGTTTCGCTTATTCGGACCATCATATTTCGCTCTTGTGTCACCATATCAGCAGGTTTCGCTTATTTGTACATACTGGTTTCGCTCCAGTGTCAAAGTATCATAAGGTTTCGCTCTTGTGTCACGATATTGGGATTTCGCTTATTTGAACATTGTGATTTCGCTGATAAGGTCATCAACAACTTTGTTTCGCTTGTATGAACATCTCAACAATCTGATTTCGCTTTTAAAGACATCCAAGTGTCCTGATTTCGCTCAAAAGGACAGTTGTGTACATTGTTAAAAATCTGAAAATGGACGAGGAATTTTACAACGCATTCGCTACTCCGGTTACCCCGATCACTATTGCCCAGAACACAATGCTTGAAAACGAAACTGGAACAATGCAAAAACCGCCTAAGCTCATGAACATCGAGGAATATAAGGGTTGGGAAGGACGGTTCGAAAACTGGGTGCAAGCCAACTACTTGGATGCGTGGGAATGTGTCGAGACAAAATACATTCGACCGACGAATGATGATGAAGAAGTGGTTCCGATTAAAGATCTGAGTGCCGATGCTAGAAAGAAATACAAAGATGAGAAAATGATGCTGAGTTTATTGCAACAAGCTGTGAAAGAAGACATTTTAGTGTTATTGCAACATAATGGAACTTCCTACTCGATTTGGAAAGCTTTAAGATCAAAGTTTGTTGGTAGTCAAGAAATGATAAAGAACAAGAAATCACTTCTGAAGAAAGAGTTCGATCTGTTTCGTGGTTTGAAGAATGAAAACACAAGGCAGATTATTGAAAGATATTGCAATCTGCTAGCAAACATGAAGAGATTGAGCATCGAGAAAGACAATGAAGAGTTGATAGAAAAGCTTGCTGATGCATTGCCACACGAGACTTGGGGCAC
This sequence comes from Helianthus tuberosus, assembly GCA_030545235.1. Classification (NCBI taxonomy): domain Eukaryota; kingdom Viridiplantae; phylum Streptophyta; class Magnoliopsida; order Asterales; family Asteraceae; genus Helianthus; species Helianthus tuberosus. The sequence continues at coordinate 35,207 of JARYGA010027268.1, read as the reverse complement.
ATATCTCATGATGCTTAGAAACAAGAAAGGTTTTAGCAGTTTGACACTAAGCAAGTTCATTGAGAAGTTGGAAGCTCAAGAGATGGAGCAACGAAAGATTATTCGAATGAAAGATTTCGATGGTGAACAGGATATTGGGTTGTATTACAAAGCAGGGGTGAATGAGAAGTCTACAAATTTATCTCCAAAAATAGAAACTGCTTATAATGCCAAGAATTCTTCTGGAAGTTCATCATCAGGATCAAACAGCAAAACAAGTTTTTCATCATATCCATCTTTTGATCCGAACATTTCAACAACAAAGAATGGCAAGAAGCTTCAGTGCAACATTGTACTGAATTTAGAGAATGATGAAGACTATTCAGTAGAAATTGCTAAGAGTCACATGTCTTTATTGGGAACTGTTCTTGAATCTTATGGTAGTTTTGTTGCAGGTCGAATCGGGAATCCAATGCTGACAAAGGAAGATTACGACCAGATCGATGCTGAAGAGATGGAGCTAATGGACATAAAATGGTGTTTGGCCAGCGTGTTGAGGAGAGCTGAGAAATTCAAGCAAATCACTAGAAGAGATGATCTTCGTGAGGCTGGTGTTTCTACTTTAGGTTTTGACAAATCTAAAGTCACTTGTTTTCGTTGCAGGGAGAAGGGTCACTTCAAGAGAGAGTGCACCAATCGCGAAGCAAGTGGAGCTCAGAATCCTTTTAACAACAACAATGATTACTACCGAAAAGCTATCTACCATCAAGTTGCTCAGCAACCATCTCAACAACATCAACATAAAGCACAAACTACACATGGAAGGGATGTGATTGAAGACTCTGGAAAGAGAGCTTGTGTGGTTAATCAAGATTCTTCAAAGAGAGCTGATGGTAGTGCCTTGATAATAGATCAAGATGACGAAAAGTTACCTGAAGGGTTTAGCTGGGAAAATTTCACATGGGATAATTATGTTCCAGATCAAACTCAGGCTCATAAAGCTTTTGTAGCTCGAGTTGAAGAAGATAGTGATGATGATACTGAGTATTGGGCGAGAAAATTCGATGCTGATATGAAACTGATTGCTGAAAGTGACAGTGAAGATGAAAAGGTTAAAAAGAAGAAGAAAAAGGTCAAGACTCCAGTGAGCAGTGATGATGAGACTAGTCCAGTGATCAAAAGGAAAGTAAAGGTTGAAGTTCCAGAGTTCAAGGTTGATGAGGAAGTTGATGCTGAAAAGATTCCGGTGAAATGTGAAAACTGTGAAGCCATAAAAAAGCAGAACAGCACATTGATCTATAACTTGAACAGTTTGAAGGAATCTTATGATGTGTTGAACAAAGCGATGAATCAGTATAATCAAACAAGTGAAGAACAAGCTACAGCAATGAAGACACTTCAGGGTGCTTTTATGACAAAACAAAAAGTGGTGAACAACTACATCGAGAAATGTGCTGTGCTTGAGCAGAAACTTGAAATTCAAAGAATTGAGACTGAAAGAGTAAACCGATTGTTGAAAAGTTACTCATGTACTTCTTATGTCATTGACAGGATCTATCCAACTGTTGAAGGATTGAAGGCATTTGAAGAAGATGAGGTAACTGAAGAACAGAAGATTTCTGAAGAACAGATTCCAGAAAAGAAGAACAAGAAGAAGAGTGACTCAAAGAAAAAGACTGACAAGAAAGATTCTGGTAAGAAACAAGATGTTGGTTACAACAAGTGTCCACCTCCGCTTGAAAATGGATATTCTCCAAGAAATCCAAATTCAGAAAGAGTCGAAAAGGCAACAAATTTACAGTGGGAGTCGGAGTCGTCAGTTAACTTGCCAGAAAATATTGATGTGACGTTTACATCATCTGACACTGATCATGAGTCCGAGTTAATAAAGAAAGTCGTCGATCAGGTGTTGGATAAAGATGAAACTGAGGAGGCAAAGTTGGAGTCAAATTCAGAGTAAAAGTCAAAGTCAGAGTCAAATTCTGGTTCTGAAAGTTCGAGTTCGACAGTCAACTGTCAAAAGTCTTCAATTAAAAGGGTTTATAACAAAGAATTCCTATTATCAAAATCTAATTTGAATGACGAAACATTCAAAATTGCATATACATTGAATGATTCCGACAAATTATATTCTGATGAGGAATTTCCAATAAGAGGTGTCAAAAATGAACTGATCAAAAAGGTTTTCAAACTTACAGAAATTAACATTTCTGAAATAAAAGATTTAAATCTTAATGGAAAACCTAAACCTTACACCTCAAGAGTACAACAAAGATTAAACAAGAAAAAAGGTTACAGTTCTGGTTATGGTTTTCACAAGAAACCAAACCCTAACCGTAATTTCAAAAAGAAAGGTCTTGGTTTTACTCCAACAGAAAAACAGAAAAGTGAAAAATATGTTCAAGATTTTAAAGCAAAGATGACATTTGTTTCAGGTACTTCATCAGAAGAAGAAGAAAAGAAAGAATTCTGGAGGCAGTCAAACAGTGAGTTCCTTGCAAAGAAGCAAGATGACGTGAAGAAAATGGCTGAGCAGATGAAAGATACGAGAACATGTTTCCAATGCAACACTGTTGGTCATATTGCCAGAGATTGTTTTAAGGCAATATCATCAAAACAGGGAGTTTCTCGTAAACAGAAAGAAAAAGAGGTTGTGTTTGAATCACCAATTGACAGAACAAAGTTATTCAAAAATTCTACATTTGAAATTGGTGAATGTTCAAACAAGTTTTACAAGAAAAGAGCTAAAAATGACAAACAAAAATGGGTGGTTAAGAAGTCTGGAGGTAGTTCTAGCGATGAATCTGATTCCACAAAATCAGATGAGCCACAGGTTGAGGTAAAAGGAGAAAAATCAGTTCCGACTGTGGATGATGAGAATTTTCCACCACTTCGAGCTGAAAATTTTCAAAAGAAAATTGGTAAAGTTTAGATATCAAACCAATTTTATGATGATAAAAAGGTTTTTGATGTTGAAAAGGCTTTTAACCCCACTGTGAAACATATTTTTGGTAAAATGATTGATCGAAAAGTCAAAGGGGTTAAAGAGTTCTATGAGAAGAAGACGAAGAAAGATAAAGTTGAACCATCCCTGGTTTGTGACTGGGATGGCTCAAACTATGAACAGTAAGTCTGTGGACTTGCCGGAGATCCCAAGTTTATATCGTGGATCAGGAATCGGCATCATTCATAAAATTGTTGTTTGAGGAAAGTTGTTAAAATTGTTTAAATGTTTACAGGTGAAGGACTATGCCGGAACTTCCAGGTTGGTAAGTGTGGAGTAGGTATCGGCATTTATCTTGAAACTTACTTTGATAAGTTCATTGTACAAGTGATACAGAGGTTTGTTTTGACATAGTAATTACTCAAGGTCATTAATTTGAACTTGATGTAATTTTCATACAAGTGGTTGAAAGACAATATGATGAACCATGCCCCTATAAGTGGTAAAAACAAACTTATTTTCCGGAAAAATCATTTTGATTAAAACAAACTTAAGTGTTTTGAAATCTAAATGAGAAAATAGTTTGTTGAAAGGGGGAGTTCTAATTGTTTATGCCAAGTGAATGGCGATTTGAAGCAATTTGATATCAGTTGTCACGTTGTTTGTACAGTTTGTTTTCAAATTTCTTAAAATGTGTTTGCATTTTAGGGGAAGTAAGAAATTTTAGAAAATCCAAAAACATTTGAAAATTTGAAAAATACAAAAACATGATAAAATGAAAAATGAGTTTTGTTGTATAAAAGAGGAAATGATAGTACATTAGTGGACTATCACAACATGCTAAAGAATTGGAAAGTTAAAAGTGATAAACGGTCTCACTGATGATGTGCCAGTAGATTTTTGCACATTTAGTAGATTGTGACGAGATATAAACTTAAATTTCAAACTTGCTTATATCGTGGGGAAACATCTCTCGGATATATGGGTAACCCCCGAAATCTCGTTTGAAAGGTCTCATAATCTGATATACTAGGTTTTTATACTCAATGATGTCTGGGGTATTATTCCGGGACTTCTGCTGAATGGAAGTTCTGACCTAGTCCTTGGATAATACTTTCCACAAATGCTTGAAACATAGCATAAACCCTCAGCATGCTGATGAAACAATAAAATTGATAGTCGCTGCTGTTGTAGCTAAAAGATCCTCTAAAGGGGACATACCGTAAAGTCGAAGCTGATATCTCTCTGCGTATACGGAAGTATCGACCTGAGATCCCTCAGCCCTCGCATTACCTAATTTATGTACAGATATCATTGTAGTATACTCATCTGTAAGACTGAATATTGGGATCTGGATACGGGAGTATATTCTGAGGTGGGACACGCGATTGAGTTTAAGTACTTAAATCATTAAAATCGTATCTCGAACCAGTTGAACTTTGTGTGAGAATTTAAGTGGACCAGTATACTGATAATCTAGGTGAATTGTTTAGAACTTAAAATGAAATGAAGCTTAACGGTGTTGGTGATATGTTTCAAAACTGATATGATCCTCTTACACAAACACACAAAAATATTGTTTGTATATATTTCATTTCTGCTTTCTCTTGATTCAACAAGCAGTGTCAGTTATTTCTTTCTATTAAAAAATCCAAAAAGATTTTCAGTGTGTTTTAGCATAAATTTTGAAAAAGTCAAAAAGATTTTCGACAACTGGTGTTGAAGAGTTGATTTTCAAAATTCCAAGTGCTAAACTTGATGAACTGGTTTGGGAATGTTGTGTGTGAAGAAATTTTAAGTTTTGATATATGTGATAATCGAAAGAAAAAAATGATATTTCTTCAAGTGGTTCATCAGAGACTAAATGTTAGATCATTTTTGTGATATTTACAAATGGTGTCTATATGCTTAAATGTTTATCATAAAACTTATGTTTGTGGTAGAGTTGTATGCAGGATGAATCAACATTTGAGGGGGAGTGCATGTTGATGATGATAGATTTAAAAGATGTCAACATCTAAGAGAAGAAATTTGTTGGTGATTTAAGAGAAAGAGATGAAGATAGAGAGAGAGAAGCCCAGAGACTGATCAAGATTGAAGAAGTGAATACATAGCATTGTCGTGACTCGATAGTCGACTCGTCAACATCTGAGGGGGAGTCTGTTGGTGCACTACATCTGTCGACTTTGTCTTTTATCGAGTCTTAGTTTTAGAGTGTTAGATTAGGGCACTTTACACGAGAAAATAGGATAACATATGTATTCTAGGTAAGGGTTTCGCTTATAGTGACATGATAGGGTTTCGCTTATATGAACATTGAGGGTTTCGCTCATACGGCATGTCTCTTGGAGCGAAACCTCATGCACTATATATAGTCACCCATGAGAGAAACCATGTAACAGTTCTTGGATTCTCTAACGAAGTGCTGCCGGTGTGAGATTTGGATGTAATCTGTCATATATCAACATAGAAAGGTGTTTAAAGTGATTTGTTAGCTGTTTCTAAGTCAGATACTTGTTTTCCGCACCTGTATCTGATCAAAACTCCTCTGAACGACTCGTTCGGGTCGAAACACGATCCTACAGAAAAGGATGAAGGAATTACAACAACAGAGAGCATTAGCAAAAGCAAATAGGGAAGTCAATGCCCAACCCCAGGAAATAGTTAATAGACCATTGTGGGAAGAGGAACTTAATAGGCAGTTAGCAGATTTCCACATGCTAGCAACCACCGTAGCAGATCCAAATCTTGACCAAATAGCCGAACCACAACCGTTACCATTATTCCTCAACCAACCAATGGAATTAGAACCAAACCAGGAGAACCAATTCCCAATCCCAGCATTTGACCCCAATGAAATACCTAGAATCCCAGCACCAAATCCTTTGGAGTATGATCCATGGGGGGATGCTAATAGGTCATATCAGGAACTATATCCTCAGGAAGAACCAGTACCCGCACCAAACCCCATAGCACAATATACCGATTTGAATCCTTTAGACCCATTTTGGAACGACGACAGGTATATCCAGTATGTGTTATATAATCCATACCCATACAGAGAACCCATACCACGTTACCCTGACTAGGTACCTGCACCATTACCACTCATGAGTGAAGAGAATGTCCAGGAACTTTGCACATATGGCGAAGAGTTAGTAGAAGAGGGAAATAGGATCCGATAGATAGGAGAAAAACTCGTCTGGAAGTATGACGAGCGTGAGATGCAGTTTTAGACCAGCGAGCACCTAATATATATATAGGGGAAGGTTCTATGCAGAACACTAAATATTGCGAGAACACGCAAAAAACAATGAATCACCCATTTTTTCTATCCTAAAAACCTAAAAAGTAAATGAAAATATTACAAATATAAGATTTATTGTTTCTTACAATAGAATTCAAATCAAAATATGAAAAAATTTCACTTTTTGTATAACCTACACATTTGTAGGTTATGTGTTGGTTAAATTACCAACATCTATGTAGGCTATGTGTAGGTTAAAATCTTTGGTTTTTTTTATGTATATATAATCCACATATGAATGTAAGAAACGTAAAATTTAAAAAATATGTACTTTAAATCCCAAAATTTAGTGTTTTAGAGTTGTTCTTTTTGTTCTCATCCTATATATATATATATATATATATGTGTGTGTGTGTGTGTGTGTGTAACGTTGTACTTGAAAAAAAATCTAATCCACTAAAATAGATAGACTGAAATACATATCGATGCATATATACATATATATAAAAAGAGTAAAGTCGCAATATTCGACGTTTTTTATCAATCTGCTTGTGTGATTGTTTGTCTTAAATTTCATTCTGTGATATCAATACCTGATAAATGTTTACAATTCAGATGGACAACAAAGTAAATTAGGAAAACCAGAATCATGATAATAACGGGAACCAAGTGAATAATAGTGCCATCGAACATATAGTCGCACAAGGAATTATAGATGCTATGCCATATATTATCAAGACTGTTAAAGAAGCAGAAAATAATAAATCTGTAATTGGAAGTAAACGTCAACCCACTGAACCAAGTCACAGCGTGAACGAAAATCACGGACCACTAATCCAAGCTCCAATTCCAAAAAGAAGAAGAACCATGTCATATGGTTGTTCTTATAAAGAATTCTTGGCCTGCAAGCCAACAGAATTCTCATGCAATGAAGGAGCCATTGCAACCTTACGTTGAGTAGAAAAGACAGAAGCAGTCCTAAAAATAAGCAAATGTGCAGATGAAGATAAGATTATGTTTGCTTCTAATATTTTTATGAATGCAACCCTAGAGTGGTGGAATACCATTCTCCAGTCTAAAGGAAGTGACAGAGTTTATAATATGGAATGGACTAACTTTAAAGAGATAGTCGAAAGGAAATTATGTCCTCCTCATGAAAAGGAACAAATCGCCAATAAGTTCCTAAATCTTAAAATGAATGGAATAGACTGCAAGGGTTATACCACCATATTCTTCTAATATGCTAGAATAGTATGAACTTTAGCTTCATCAGAACCAGTATTAATCTCTCGTTACATCTAGGGATTAATTAGTGAGATCAGACACGTAGTCAAGGCAGCTAGACCCCAAACCATAGAAGAAGTAGTAGAACTGGATAACACCTTGACTGATGAATTGGTACGTACACAAGAGGAAAACCAGAGAAAGAACCTAACTCAAAAGCTTACCCAAGAATTTCGCTACGGTAATTCCAACCGAGGGAAAGATACAGGTTCTTCCTCTTCACCTTGCTGCAAGTCTTGTAAAAAGAAGCATTACGGAAAATGTGCATGGTATTGTAATTTTTGCAAGAAACCCGGGCATAAGGAAGAAGAATGCCGAATGAAAGCTAGTAATACGCTATACTTCAATTGTGGCGAAGCTGATTACATCAAACCAAACTATCCGAAACTAGCTATAACGACAACCAACAAAGCTACGGCAACTGAAGGACCTAAGAAGAATGCCAGAGCATTCGTTCTGACACCTGAAGAAGCCAAGATGATTCCGGATGTGATTGCCAGTACGTTTTTCGTTAATGATATTTTTGCCAAACTATTATTTGACTCTGGTGCAAACCAAAGTTTTATAAATACTTCTTTCTGCAAACTTTGCAACCAACCATTAGCTAAACTTCAACAAGACTGTTTGGTGGAAACGGCAAATGGAGATTCCATTAAGATAAGTGAAATCATGCAGGGAGCCAGGATAGAAATTTTAAAACATAAATTTACTTCTAACCTTTACCCAATGAATCTAGCTGGATTCGATGTTGTGTTAGGAATGGATTGGTTGGTAGCCAATCATGCTGGTATTTTACGTGATCAAAAGTATGTGCAAGTAAGTACACCCAAGGGTGAAAATATCACAATCAAAGGAGATAAGCCAACCAGATCAACAAAATTTATCTCTGTGATGAAAGCTGCAAACTATGCAAGGAAATGAGGAATGGTGTATATGATTTTAGTAATCATTAACACTAAAGTAAAAGAATTAAAAGATATTCCCATAGTATCTAAATTCTCAGATATCTTTCCAGAAGAGTTACCTGGATTACCACCAGATCGAGAGGTTGAATTTAGAATTCACCTAATACCAGGAACGGCACCAATTGCCAAAGCACCATACCGACTGGCACCGACGGAAATGCAGGAACTGAAGAAACAGTTGGACGAACATCTTGAATAAGGTTTTTTACAACCTAGTTCATCGCCATGGGGAGCACATGTGTTATTTGTCAAGAAGAAGGACGGATCGATGCGTATGTGCATTGATTACCGAGAATTGAACATAGTTACGATTAAGAATCGATACCCACTACGGAGAATAGATGATATGTTCAACCAACTTCAAGGAGCTCGATTCTTATCTAAGATCGATTTACGCTCAGGATATCATTAATCAAATGTACAGGAAGAGGACATTCCTAAAACTGCTTTCAGAACAAGGTATGGTCATTATGAATTTATAGTCATGCCATTTGGTTTAACCAATACCCCAGCTGCATTTATGGACATGATGAACATGATATGTAAACCATACCTGGATAAATTCATAATTGTCTTTATAGATGATATTCTAATTTACTCTAAGAGTAAAGAGGATCATGCAGAGCACTTTTTTATACTTCTAAATTTGTTGAGAAAAGAAAAGCTTTATGCTAAATTTTCAAAATGCGAATTTTGGTTGCAAGAAGTGCAATTCCTTGGACACCTGGTTAATCATGAAGGAATTCATGTAGATCCCACAAAAATCGAGGCAATTACCAAGTGGAAAGTCACTGAATCACCGATGGAGATGAGGAGTTTTCTTGGACTGGCAGGATATTATAGACGTTTTATTCAGGATTTCTCTAGAATAGCCATTCCATAAACCAAACTGACCTGCAAATCAATTAAGTTTGAATGGGGACCAAAACAGGAAGAAGCCTTTAGAATTTTAAAGCAAAGGTTAACCAACACACCCATACTCACATTACAAGAAGGAACTGAATACTTGATAGTCTATTATGACACATCTAAGTTAGGATACGGATGTGTGCTGATGCAACGTCAACATGTTATAGCTTATGCCTCTAGACATCTTAAGAAGCATGAAGAGAATTATACCACCCATGATCTAGAATTAGGAGCCATAGTTTCTGCCCTTAAGATTTGGAGAAACTATCTTTACGGTAATAAGTTTGTTGTCTTCACAAATAATAAGAGTTTAAGACATGTTTTAGGGAAAAAGAATTAAATATGAGACAGAGACTTTGGATGGAAATTTTTGGTGATTATGATTGTGATATCCAGTGTCATGCAGGAAAAACTAATATAGTAGCTGATGCTTTAAGTCGAAAGTATCATGACAAGACAAAACGAGTACGCTCTCTTAAACTAAATCTGCAGATAGATTTAAATGAGCAAATCAGAAAAATATAGGAAATAATAATCAAAGACGATGCTGAAGGTTTAAAAGGAATGATTAAAGAATTAGAACAAGGAACATATGGAATTTGGAAATTCCGTAAGAAAAGGATATGGATACCCAAACAAGGAAACCTACGCCACCGAATATTAGAAGAAGCCCATAAGTCTAAATATACGATACATCCCGGTAGTGATAAGATGTATCAAGATCTAAGGAAGAATTTTTGGTGGATATGAATGAAAAAGGATATAGCAACCTATGTTGCTAAATGTCTAACATGTTCACATGTTAAAGCTGAACATCAGAAACTCTCAGGGTTATTGTAGCAATTAGAAATGCCAATATGGAAATAGGAATTGATGACAATGGATTTTGTTACCAAATTACCCAAGACACGAAAAGGTAATGATACAATTTGGGTGATTGTAGACAGATTAACCAAATTTGCTCATTTCTTACCTATGAAGGAGACTTTCAGTATGGAACAGTTAGCCAAATTATATGTGAATGAAATAGTATCATTACATGGAATTCCTTTATCTATTGTTTCTGATAGAGATAGCCGTTTTACTTCTCATTTTTGGACAAGTTTCCAAAAAGCAATGGGAACAAGGTTAAATCTAAGCACAACTTATCATCCTCAAACGGACGGAAAAAGCGAAAGGACAATTTAGACAATGGAAGATATGCTTAGAGTTTGTGTAATTGATTTCGGAGGAAATTGGGACGACCATTTACCATTAATAGAATTTTCCTACAATAACAGCTATCATACCAGTATCAATGCTGCACTGTTTGTAGCACTTTATGGACGAAAGTGCCAAATTCCAGTCTGTTGGGCGGAGATTGGAGAAAAGCAACTATCGGGACCAGAGTTAGTGCAAGAAACAACGGAAAAGATTATTCAAGTCAAGGAAAGAGTAAAAGCAGCACGAGATCGTCAAAAGAGTTATGCAGATAACAGACAGAAACCATTGGAATTTCAAGTTGGAGATAAAGTATTAACTAAAGTTTCTCCATGGAAAGGAGTAGTCAGATTCGTTAAAAGAGGAAAGCTAAGCCCAAGGTATATAGGACCTTTTGAGATTATTAAAAGAATAGGACCAATAGCTTATCAGCTATAACTGCCAAAGGAAATGGCAGGAATACATGATGTATTTCATCTATGTAATCTCAAGAAATGCTTAGCAGACGAATCATTAGTGATACCTCTTTAGGACATAGAAGTAAATGAGAAACTTAAGTTTGTAGAGAAACCCTTACAGATTGAAGATAGAAAGATCAAGAATCTCAAACACAAGAGATTAGTTTTGGTCAAAGTGAAATGGGATTCTAAGAGAGGGCTAGAATACACTTGGGAGCTCGAGTCAGAGATGTAATGGAAATATCCACACCTGTTCCAGTACATCTCGAGGACGAGATTTAAAACAAGGTGGGGAGGATATAACAACCCTCCTAAAACACCCTAGATGCCTTAAATTATACCCTGTATATGAGAAATGGCCCTAAATAACCTTAATATTTATACAAATCAAATAAAAACAAACATATATATGTCTCGCGGGCCGCGACCCGGACCCTCAGGTGTGTCGCGGGGCACGACATAGTAACACCAAGCGAACCCTCAGGCCGCCACGTGTCCTTGAATGTGTGAAGCCTACCGGGTTCACTCACCAAGGCTAGGCCCTAGCCGAGCCTCTCACGGGACGCGAAGGGTGAGGGGGTGCGGCGTCGCAGGGCACGAGCCGCCATTGTCCAGACCTATAAAAGGGGCTTCAGGCCTCAGTTGTTCGATGTTCATAATTTATTTTCTCTCTCAAATCTTTAGTGGTATAACTCTCTGGAATAATACCCCTAAAAAGCGAAGCTCTGCCTCGTTGTAAGTATTATAACCCCCGATCACATATTTGTTACCCTACCCAATTGATCTAGGGCTCCATAACGCATGTCGTGGCTCTGCCTGACTCAGTTCGTTGGAGTTCTGTCTCAGTAGTATGGCTAATGTGATTTGGGTTATTTTACTAACACGTGTGCATTGTTTAATTTTTAATAGATAATAACCAGGAGAATCATCAGGAAGCTATAGTATTATCTAAGTCAGCAATGTGAGTACATTCTCTTTTTGTAAACCCTTTTGTTGTGACAATTGTCAAATTAGCATGTATCCGTACAATTATTAAACATTAATTGGTGCTTAATGACTGTGCTGATTTAACATTTATGACATGAATACTTTCTGATTATTGTAATCATATATACATGTGCATCATATATTGCAAGTGTCATATCGTTATTACATGCAAACTTTATTAATTCAAATGATGCACGAAACAAAGCTAGCACAGTTATCAGACAAATCAGAAAAATGATGACGGAGTTCAGTGCATAGACAGACATTGTATTGAGACAAAAAATGAGCCAGAAACCAAGAGTTACACTAGTATAGTGTGTAGGAAAGTGAGGATCACAAAACAGCCTTCCTAGTGATAGTTTAAGTGCCGGAAAGTGCCTAAACCTCACATAAACTGCAGAATTCTACAGAAATCAGCAAAATTAAGCATTTAAATACTTTAATATCATGCAGAAATATGGTTAAATGGTCCTGAATGCTTTTCTAAGTGTCGGGAATCAAAACTGTCACAAAAGGTAACATAAAGCACACTAAACTGAATAGTTTAGCACCTTAACGAACCAGTAACAAACCGGACACTACCCAAAACACCAAATTTTCACTAAAAGCATTGTTTTAATATTACTAAGCTAGTTATGGTCCCCGAACATCATAACACACTATATAATAACTAGTAACTAACTAACCTAACTAATACTTGAATTTTAACCAACTAAACTAACTTATGGTTACTACCTAGCCTAAGACCCCCCCCCCCCACCTACAATCGGCCAACACACATGGCCCACCCAAAGATTTTATTTGATTAATAAATTGGATCATGTTTCACCTTTTTAAGCACAATAATCATTAGACTTAACCATGTTGAAAGATTATAAGAATAACCATTAGTTCCATACCTTCATTTCATTCACATATCACCAACACATTTCTTCTTCTTCCTCTCCTTGTTTCGCCCGAGAACACACACCCACACTACCATCATCATCGTCCAACTTTCATCCAATCCATACATACTCAAAGGTGCTAGAAGCCATACAAGGAAGCTTGGAGCATTTGGAAGCTAAAGGACCTCTCACACAAGCTTTTATCCACTCCATTTTCATCTAGTGATCATCCCTAGCCTTAAGCTAGTTGTAAGATCATTCTACTCTTCATTTTACATCATATTTTGGTGGCTAAAAGAAGATACAAATTGTTAATCATGATGAACACTATGAATCTTGAACTTGAAATATAAACATAAGACTAAAGTCATAAGAAAACAAGTTGTTTAAGTGTTGTTATGCTTGTTGATTGTTGATTGCTCATGTTATTGATGTAGATTATGTGATCTTGCTAGATACTGATTAAAGACATAATCTAGCAAGATGAGAGGATGATTATGTTAAAGATCAATAGATCATCCTCATGTAAATCATGAACTTGAAAGTATAAGTTGTTTTTCTTGTAAAGTGAATAACAAAGTGAGTGTAAAGTCTTGTAAATCTATGATTTCAAGAATGATTTTTCAAGAAATCAAGTTAAAAATACAAAGTTTACTTAATCTTGGTTCTTAAAGAAATTAACCACATTTTTAGTGGTTAATCAAGTGTAGGATTATGTATTTAACAAGAAAAATCCAAGAAGAAATATTTTTAGAAAAATGATTTACAAATTGTGAAGATCTAATTTCTTCAAAAATGAAGTTTTTAAATAAACGACCACACTTTAAAGGGTAACTAAGCTTACTAAACACAATAGTAAGTTACTACAAATTTTTGTAAATTTTCAAGTTTATGAAGTAGTAATTTATGCTTGACTTTGGCAAATTGGTAAGAGTTGATTGGTTTATTGTTAATTGTGGTGATTTATAAAAGAAAATGATATGCTTTGAAAGCATGAAAACCTCCATTTTTAGGGGAAACTATGGAAAAATTTTCTAAAAACTAAACACTTAGAAAAATATTTTTAAACAAATATTTACAAGTATATTTTAAACCATGAATTTTCACATAAAGTTTGTCATAATTTTTGTTACAAAAATTATAAATATTGGAGGTTGGTTTTTATAAATAAAAGTGACTAAATATGTATTTAGGAAATATATATTTAGAAGTCACCATGTGTGTGATTATTTGTATATTATGTGTAGTAGTTATATTATTTTAGGACTTGAAACAATATAACTCATCAAAATACCAAAAATTACAATCCAAAATATTACCAAAATTCCAAGAGAATGAATATATAAATAATACCCACAATATTGGAGAAACCGAACAAAGGAATATAACTCACAAAAATATTCTGGCAATTTTATTCATAAGTATATTTTGGTAATTAGTATTTTGGACACAAGAGAACCAAAAATATGATTTTTACAATTATTGCAAAATATATCATATTTTTTACAAGGAGAAAATATATTATTTTTGGTAAGTAAAAATATACATATTTTCTTGGAATTGTTAGAAGATATATTATTCTTGGGAGAAAATAAAATAAACATGAAATACATTATTTTTGGGTGAAAAATAAGTTTATATATATTTTCCAAGTTAAACTTGAAAATATAATAGTTTTGAGACATATATGAAATTTATAAATATTTTTGCCAAGGGAAAAATTATAAATAATTTTTCTATGTAATGAAATATATATTTTGAGAATATATATTGATGAATCTTTAATAGAAATATTATTCCGGAAAAATTAATACAAAAATTAAGTATAAGAATACTTAATAATTACAAGAAAATACGTATTTTCGTACGTATAAATATACACTGGAATACGCCATCGATACTTGGCAAAAATATACAAGAATAAATACACCCATCCTTGGGAAGGATATACATGTATAAATACATAAAAAGTAACAAGTTAAAATATATTATTTTAACTATTATTCCAAAATTTAATAAATATAATTTAATTTAAAATTTTTATTAATTTAACAAATAATTATACAACTTGGAATAATATTAAGGATACAATAAAACGTAACTCAAATACACTAATTAATACTAAGTCAAGGCACGACCCGCTCGTCTAATAGACCTTAGTACATTGTACGTAGTCATGCACGCAAGTTAGCAGCTTTGGGTTACGATCAGATACGAAGAACGCAAGATTGTGAGTTCATGTCCCCCTTTTCTTTTAACTGTTTTTTTTTATAACTTCGGGGGTGAAGTACATGTTACGAAATGTTTACAAACGATTACAATTGGTATGGTTAGCTAAGGAATGTACTGTTAGATCATGTGAATGGGTAGGCGCACTCTTAAGACCATTAATCCTCGTATAAGGACCGAGGGACATGAGTGATAGATCTATTTGGGTCTAACGAGCCCACACCCATGTGGACCGGGGTTTGGCCCATGAGGTGACTATGACTTACAGCCGGAGTCCCGGTACAAAATCTGCTAGGTTTGAGCCTTCCTACGTCGTTGCACACATTTTAATGGCCTTGCAAACCATTAATGATCTGTTTCCTTGTTTGCTTTCATACCGGGTTTACAAATACATACATACTTACTTATGCTGATTACAAAGTTTATTCGAGCTCACACACTAAACACATGAACTCGCTCAACTTTTGTTGATGTTTTCAAACTACATGTATTTCAGGAAACTAAGTATGGATCTGGCGGGCGTTGAAGTTTTCAAGTGTTGTTGGAATAAAAGATGTCCTCTGGTGTCAAATGGTTTGGAGTGTGTATCCTTTCCTAGAGAGGATACATATCTCAAAGTCTAGTTTTCATTAGTGTCTTTTGTGAAGTCCTTATGGAACTTAAAACTTGTTGATGTTGTGTTCTAAACGCAAAGTCTGTGTTTTGGGATTTAAAACAATGTTGCATGTAGTGTTTTTTTAAAACTATCTGTGGATGAACATCTTGGTTTTATCATATAGTTGTTTGTTATGGTTGAATGTAATGATATTAAGCAAGTCACACATAATCACGCTTCCGCAAAAGTCAGGGTGTGACAGTTTGGTATCAGAGCTTCGATTGTAGCGAACTAGGATTCCTTCTCGAGTCTAGACTACAATCATTAGGGCTCTGACGAAAATATTTTTACAACATGTTTTCATTGCATACACGAAACTCCCAGATCCATGGAATAAACATTTTTACAAAGGAAAGACAAGAAACACGAATTGCAAGGTCACATTTGTGGTTTAGTCTGGGATAGACTAGGAAGGATAGAAAGGAATCGTGAGGAATAATGAGGATACATGATTTCATGATACATTGTCTTTGGTTGCATACTAAGTGATAGTGGTTAATATATGTGCATATGTTATGATTGTTCTGTTACAGACACTATGTCTTCACCCGAGAGCGGATTGTCCGACACTGATGACCCTATGGCTATTGTCTCCGATGACGAGATCGCACCAGAGCCGGAGATCTTTACATCAGATACTGAGAGCGACCCAGATATGCTATCAGACGACGAGGACGACTTTCAGCCGTTCGCGTTGCCTGACTTTGGAGATGACTTACCCCTTGCTGATGGTATTCCAGACGAGGATCCTTTTGTTGTTCCCATTCCAGTCCATGATCATCTTATCATCGGGCATCCCGATGGTTAGCATATTCTGGCACCGATCCTTGATCCTATTCCTCTCGTGGTCATTCTATGACAACCCTCAAAATTTCAGGTACTGTACAAATTAATTAATCTTAATTACGTGCTTAATGACTGTGCTTGATTACAATTGATAATTTAAACTGCTCTATGATTCTGTATCATATATACATGCATCATATTTTATACAGTCACTCCATTCATTACACACCTACATTAGTGACATACCTGATGCACTCAGCACAGTTGACACACTGAACGGTTGATTCAGAAATAATGCTGACAATGCCAGCACTTAGACAGACAATATTATTATGGCCAGTATGAGCCAGGGATAGAGCACTACACTGGGTTGGAGTGTAGGGAAGTGAGGACCATAAGACTGCGTCTTTAGGTTATACATATAGTGTCAGGAAGTGCCTAAAACACACTTTAAATACAGAATTCTGCTTTCTTTTATAAAGTTCAGCATTTTATTATACCAGTGGAATACACAAATATGGCAGAGTAGTCCTGTATACTTTCCTAAGTGCCAGGAATGTTTTCGTTACAAAAAGATGCACAAAAGACACTATACGGTACAATTAAACGCTTTAACGGAACGATACGTAACCGAACAACCAGACATTACCCGAGACACGAAAATATTGTCAGAAATATTATTTTATTACTCTTAAATAATTATGGTCACAAAAATCCCCACACACTATAGAAACATGACATACACCCACTATTCTAGAAAATACCCTTAACCTTCTAATTATTTACCTACTAATTACCAAATTTTACACTTTACCCCCCCCCCCCCTCAACCGAAAATCTGCCCTAATGATGTGATAATATTTTGTTTAGATATTTGATATTACCATCTTCACTCTTATTGGCCATTAGATAGGCAATGATGATCTTAGGGTGGAGAGTGCAAGTTTCCAAAGAAACTCCATCATTACAAAACCTACAACCAATCTCCTCCTTCCTCTCTCTAAAATCTCGGCTCATATACCCCCCCCCCCCTCTCTCATAACCGAAATCACCACCATCATTCTTCACATCCTCCATTTTCTTCTCCAACAAGCTCTCTTTCAAGTGTGAAGTTCATCCATAGAAATGCAAGATTAAAGGCGTTCAAGGAAGTTTGATTCAAGCTTTGTCACCAACTTTTCACCATCATCTCATCTTAAGATTACTACCCTAGCCTTGTGCTAGTAGTAAGTCCCTTCATACTCTTGTTCCACCTTGATTCTTGTGATGATTGTTTGAATGTTCATGTCACCTAGAAGCTTAAACACAAAAATGTGAACTTAAAATTCTGCATAAAAACCTTTCATAAAAAGTTTGTTTGAAGTTGAAATCTGGTTGGTTTGAGCTTGGTAAATGCATGCATAGTGTATGAACATTAAATCATTGATAAAATTTGGTTAGGGTCTTTGTTTATGCGTTTTTAGTAACTTCTACAATAAGAACAGCTTGCTGATTGAGATTTTCCAGCCCCTTCAACAGGCTGTAACTGGTTCATTTTTAATCGAAAAATTTAAGTTCTGGAGTCTAAATTGTGTAATTTTGAATATCTGAACAAATGGAACTGGAATCGTAATTTTTCGAGGTCGTTTACTATTTTTAAATAATTATTTTAAGACAGCAGCTCAAGCTGAAATTTTCCTGCTGAAAAAGTGTGTCGTAGTCGGAGTCAAAACATAAAACCTGAGCAGAATCGGCACGTGAGATTTTTACTGAAGATGGTCCCTGTTGTTCCCGTGACCCTCCAACTGGAATTTCGTCGATCTGACTTACGGTTGATTTTTAGTGAATTTTTCCATAAAACTGCAATCAGAAAGTATCAAATCTGATTGCAGTCGAGTAAAAGAATTTTTATATAAAATTGGTAAGGAAATGATATCCGAAATTTTTACACAATAAATCGTGGATTATTTATGACCTTCTGTAAAAATTTGAGAATTTTTGGAAGAGGATAACTATTTTATTTAAATACTCGAAAACAGTCCTGTTTGGTGTAATAAATCTGAAAAGACGTAGTTAGGGTATTGCATGTGGATTTGTCGGGTTGGCTATGTGGGAACACCTTATGAGGTATTTGTAAAAGAAAATGATATGTTTTTAAGCATGGACGCCTCCATTTACAAAGGAGATTATGGCGAAATTTTCCGAAAACCCGAACACTTAGTAAATATTTTCTGGACAAGTGTTTACTAGTATATGATAGACTATGTTTTTCAAGCATAAAACTCGCCATAATTTTTATAACAAAATACAGAGTATCGGGCGTTGGTTTTGCACAGGAATATGGTTAAATATGTATTCTCTAAAATGGGACTTAAAAATAAAATCCCAATACGAACAGGCATATGTAAAATATCCCATCCTTGGGAAGGGAATACGAATACACAAGTACGAGAAGTATTATTACTAAAATATTGAAGACACTTTAAAATGTAACTCAAAGGCACTAATCAATACTAAGACAAGGCACGACCCGTTCGTCTAATAGACGTTAGACCATTGTAGGTAGTCGTATTTACTGAGGAGATTTGGGTTACGAGTACCGAAGACGCAATACTGTGAGTTCATGTCCCCCTTTTCTCTTAACTATTTTCAGTTTTACACCTCGGGGGTGAAATACATGTTACAGACATTTTCAGACATTTACAGACATTTACAGACATTTATTTACATGGTATGGTTAGCTTAAGGAGGGTTTTTATTACGCGAACATGTGAGTGGTGGGCACAACACTTAAGGTCAATCCTCGTTGTAGGACCGAGACACATTAGTGATAGATCTATTTGAGTGTAGTGAGCCCCTCTCCTGAGTCCGCCGAGTGGACCATGAAGTGACTAAGTGCCCGACGCACAAATCCGCTAGGTTTGAGTCTTCCTGCATCACTTCACACTTATCATTGGCTTTGCAACCCAATGGTGGTCTCTTTTTCCTTAATTGCTACATACCAGGGATTTTTATACATACAGACATTTTTACAAAGGTTCATACCTACTCACTTACACATGAACTCGCTCAACGTTATGTTGACTTTTCAAATTACATGTATTTCAGGAAACTAACGGATCTGGCACGGTATGCACGTGTTTTCAAGCTGCGTTTGAATAAAGAAGTCATCTAGGGTTTAGAAGGTGTAATCTCTTCCTGGACGGGTTATATACACCTAAACCTGGTTTTGTTTAAAGTCTTTTGCTAAGTCTTTATGAACTCAAATAAATCAAGTTAAGGTTTGTAAATTATTTTGTGATTGTTGAAAATGGAATGTTTCTAAACTTTATTAATGAATGAATATCTCATGTTTTTTTACCATATAGCATTGTTATGATTGTTGCTATGGTAATAAGAAGTCACACCAATAACCCACGCTTCCGCAAAAGTCAGGGTGTGACAGCTTGGTATCAGAGCCTCGATCATAGCGAACTAGGATTCTTTCTCGAGTCTAGACTATGATCATCAGGGCTCTCACGAAAACGTTTTCAAACATTTTTTCACCGCATACACAAAACGTCCAGATCCAGGAAACAAACATTTTTACAAACAAAAGGCACAAATACACATTTCAAAAGTTATGTTTATAATTCAGTCTTAGAGACTGAGGGAGGTTCAGTCTTAGAGACTGAGGGAGGTTCAGTCTTAGAGGCTGAGGGAGGTTCAGTCTTAGAGGCTGAGGGAGGATCAGCCTTCGAGGCTGGGGATAATTGGTCTTAGAGACCAGGGATTTAGTCTTAGAGACTGGGAGGTTGGTCTTAGAGACCAGGGATTTAGTCTTAGAGACTGGGAGGTTGGTCTTAGAGACCAGGGATTTAGTCTTTGAGAGTGGGAGGTTGGTCTTAGAGACTAGGGATTTAGTCTTAGAGGCTAGGAAAATTGGTCTTAGAGACCAGGGAGTTGGTCTTAGAGACCAGGGAGATGGTCTTAGAGACCAGGGAGTTAGTCTGAGAGACTGGGTGGGATAGTCTGGGAAGACTAGGATGATTACATGCTTACATTGTCATTACTTACACGCTTAATTGCTGATTATTGATATACGTGCATATGTGGTGAGTATTTGCATACACAAATTGTTAATAATTACTATGGATATACATGCTATGACTATTATGTGCCGGCGCACGTGTCACACTATTTAGAAGGCGAGCTATCAGACATTGATAACCCTACGGCCACCGTCGCCGATAATGAGACTGCATCTACGCCGGAGACATTTACGTCAGACACTGAGAGTGATCCTGACATGCTGACCAAGGATGAAGATGACTTCCAACCGTTCGCGCTGCTAGACTTTGGCGATGAATTACCTTTGCTAATGGCTTCTTTGACTAGAATCTTTCTGTCATTTTTGTTGCGGTCCACGACCCTCTAATCATTTGGACACTTCAATGGCAAGCACATCATGGCCCCGATCCTCGACGTCGTACCTCTCGTGGTTATTTTCCCGAGGATCTGTCTATTTGATGAATTGTTTAATGGCGACATTAATCTACTTGTTGATGATCCTCCTGCTGACGCCCAGGACGATGGAAGATTAGGTGAGAACATGATTACTAATTTCACTTCTTGGCCCCTGTTAACAGGACACCCTCTGATTCTAGCGTATATTCGATTTCAGACCCCCTTGAGTCTATGACATTTACAGCCTTAAAGACGGCCGGGTCATATCTTTCTACTACTGACACGGACAACGACGCCATTATGACGGCTGCACTAACACCTGCTCGAGGCACCACACCGTTACCCGACCCAGGGCCTGCTCCTGAGTTAGCTTCTGCACCTTTTGGGACAACTTGATGTTGCACCTACTGATCATGCACCCTTACTTGATCATGACCCTATTTCTTTTGACTTACCAGACAATGCATCCCTTATACCCGACCGAGTACATGCACCTAATGACCTTCTTATCAGTTGAGACGTTTGCACCTGCACCTTCACCCGCTGATGTTGCTCTTGTGAAGACCGATGTCCATTGCACCAACATGCCTATCGCTTTCTTTCAAGACATACCTGCACCCCGGAAGGGTACTCTAGGTCAGCACCCGCGTAACGATCCTTTTGCTACAGCAGCATTTTCTACGGTCTTACGAGCCACAGCGTTTACTACTTTCACCTCTACAGCGTTGGACGAGCCGATTTGATGGTTCCTACAATACACTAGGCTAATTTTAGACCCTTACCATCCCTCACATTATGGAGGCCACACATGAGATGAGTTGCTCCTGTAATACCACCTACAGTTTGAGGATATGAGTCGTAGAACGTTGGAGAGCTGACACCACATTTGGTAACTTCAAATGCCAAACATTACATAACTAAAAGCATGATTTAAGTATTTACATCACAAGACAGCATATTGTCTGAAAGGTTTATATAAGACACCACGTCCTCCACCCTATTTATTGCCAGCATACTTTGATCCTCCACATTTATCAAGGTTCCTTTTGCGCTCTCAACCGTTACCATTACACCGTTCCTAGGATTCTGATGCTCATTTCTTTACTATCGAGCGGCAGAGAAGATAATTACTTCGACGTGTACACAAGCTCAAGGAGGAAGTCCACGCACGTTAAACAATTTACTTTTCTTTCCTCCCCCTCAGACACTGGTATGGTGATTTCTGAATTATGCGGATTACATTGCTTTCAAGTAAAGACACTAATGATCAACCGGGTTTGTGGAGACTTTTAAAGACCACTTCAGACTATGTGATTTTGATACACTAATACGTTTAATGGACTAGGGTAGGGTGACCCTGTGTCCCTATTGATGTGATACATTTTGGAAGGCAATACAATTGTGGTCAGGGAATAATGAGGGCCCAAATCATTATAAAACATGCGACAATACTTTACGGCCAATGACCAACGAAACTCCGTCGCTATGTCTCCATTAAGCACGTTATTAATCTATATGTGTGTACGATAATTATAATGCTACGTGCTTGCTTTCTATGCTCTCATTAAACAAAATTGCCAAATTTCTTGGTTATACTATGATTATACTATTGCTTGATTGGTGGGTATGATAACCCAATATGTGTGTGTACATACAACTATATGCACTCCCCGAACGAATGAGACCTGACCTGACCAACCTTCTTCTCAGAAGATGTCGATACAAGGGAACGTCGATACCAACAACCCTCTGCCGACAACGGCAGAGACAGAACTGCAAGGGCACATCTCGCAAGCCATCGCACAACTCGAGGCCCTTCGCTCCAAACACGGTGGAGGTACCTCAGGAAATAACCCACCCAGCGGTTGCACCTACGAGCAGTTCTTGAACCACAAACCTCGAGAATTCGACGGCACTGGGGGTGCCTTAGCATTTGTGCGTTGGGTGGAGAAGACGAATTATGTCTTACAATTGAGCAAATGCGCCCCAGAACATCAGGTTACGTACATAGCGGGGCTACTTGTAGATGGGGCTCTGTCATGGTGGAACCTTCAAATTCAGGCAATGGGCGAGGCCGCTGCATATGCTATGACGTGGGACGAACTGAAGGAACTAATGCGCAAAAGATATTGCTCTAGGGCGGAAGTCCAGAAGTTGGAAACTGAATTGTGGAACTTGAGAATGGAAGGTCCAAAGATAGCTGAATATGTGCAGAGATTTGGCGAGTTATCACAAGTTGCATCGCGTTTGGTGGAACAAGAATCTAGGAAGATCGAACTTTTCATCAGGGGACTAGCACCGCAGATTCTAAGCCTGGTAACAACCTCTAAGCCTTCAACAATTATCGAAGCAATCGACATGAGCGTGGCGCTCACTGAAGAAGCGATTAGACAAGGAAAATTTTCCACTCCGGAAGAGAAAAACGAGGCTCCTGTTGAGTCATCTGGGGATAACAAGAGAAAACTCGTGAATTTCAAGAAGGTTACTCGGGTAAGTAACGAGAAGAAGGCCAAAAAGGGAAAGGATTACCAGGGTATTCTACCTAAGTGCGACAATTGCTTACGTTATCATGTTGGGCGATGTAAATATGGAAAATGTGATAACTGTGGCAAGAGAGGGCATCCCATGGAAACCTGTAGGCAAGGTACTGAAAGTAGAAATGGAGGCCAAGATGGTAGTGAGAATCACGGAGAAAACAACGACAACGACAACTATCAAGGAAGGATGAGTGACAAACAAAAACGTGCTCAAGGTTGCCTTAACTGTGGAAGCAAAAAGCATTTCCGAAGATACTGCCCTAAGAAGAATCAGGCCCAAGGATGAAAGCTTAACAGCAAAACTGGGGAAGCACGTCAGAATCCAAACAAGGTTATCCATACATTCCATAATAATCAATGTTATGCATCTGTGCTACTTGATATTAGTACAAATTTTAGCTTCAGAGTTTGAAAGTGAACATGGTTTAGTAGTAAGTAAGTAGATAATCCGCACTCGAAAGAACTAGCCAATGGGAAGATAGTAGAAGCCAACGCAGTAACGAGAGACGACAAGATAGAACCCGGAGGGTATAAGTTTACGGTTACTCTACTACCAATTGGGTTGGGAGGCCTCAACGAGGTAATTGGGATGGATCAATTTCCAAGTGATCAAGCGGAGATTGATGTCCTCACCCCGATGGCGAATAAAGGAGCGATCGTGACTCATAAAGCAGGATACGCCCCTACAAGTTACAAATTGCTTGAAGGCACGAAGAATATTGCATAAAGGATGTGTTGCATTCTTGGCTCATGTCGGGGACAGGAGGAGCCGAAGAATCAAAGCGTGAAGATATTCCTATGATAAGGAAATAATCTTAAGGTCTTCCTCGAAGACTTGCCAAAAACTATTTCCTCAACGATTAGTCAAATTGCGTGTCTATCTGATTCCAGGCGCCGCACCTGAAATCGATGCATCGTAGCGACTCACATTTGCGGAAATGCAAGGATTGACAGTGTAGTTTCAGTAGTAGATAGAGAAGGAAGATAACAGACCAAAACTTCTGTTTTGGATAACCTCAGTTCTGCTCGTCAAAAGGAAGGACGATGACATTCAAATGACCGGGAGTCGGACGAGCTAGCCAACCAGAGTCGGTGGCTTTTGCTAAGGATTAATGAATTACTTATGTAACTAACTGTGAGGACCCAACTACTATTCCACGTCAAATCGATGATCGAGTGTCGTTAGCTGTGAATTCAGGAAGGAAGTATACCGGGGAAGTTGTGGGACAATGACATGTTGTGAACGGACACACGAATGGTGTGTCACACACGATGCACTAGACAGTGTTACACCGAATACGAAACCTTAAGGATCTAGAAAACATAGGCTTAGGACCTTTGGGAACCCAGGTCCAAACTTGTAGAGGTCGCTACTTGGAAACCATACTTGTTAAACTCGATCGAACACCATTAACCTGACATACATGCCATTTCAGTTAACAAAATAAAAAGTACTTAAATTTATTTCGTTGAAACCTTCACTTTTGCTTCTAGCGAGTAGATGTTTGCATCTCTACTCCCCTTAATGGTAGTTGCATCACGTTGATTTTCTTCGCTGAGAGCGAACACTCTTTTGCTTCGAATATTTGGTCGTTTCTCCATTTTAGCCAACACTCATTGACTCATTACTTGAAAACTCACATATTACGCATGCACCTTCTGCTATGCGTGCGGATTCATTTCAAGCGCTTCATTGAAGTTCGAATATTATGTTGCAAAAACTAATCACTGGGTTGTGATTCAAACGCCTTACGTTATTATTATTGTTGGCTCTTTTGTTATCAAGTCAACACACTCTCTTGAAACTTCTTTGATCTCAAATTACATTCATGGTTTATTTTTGGTTACCATGCCGAGATTTCCCTTGTTGATACATACGTTTATTATCGGGTTACACTGAAACTAAGTTCAATTGCTTGAACTTATCCATTTCACATGTTTGATTTGAGACGCTATATGATGTATTGGGAGCATCATATTCAAATATTTTTGCAAAGACTCTTTCATTATGAATCGTAGTAGATTCGGTTGGTCTACGACTCCACTAAATCGTTTGATTGATTTCAATACCTTGCGGTGATATTTTCACAGAATCGAGCTTGCGCTAAGTTGGTTACTCACTTCATACACGGATTTGAATTATTTAATTGCTCTAAATCCGTCTCGTTTATCACGATTAAAGCAGTCTCAACACAGTTGTGTGTTACGACAATGGTACATAGATTCATTCCATATCACAATGTACCTCTTAACAATTCTTTCATTGTCTATTGAATACCTTGCGGTACTTAATGCTTTTCACCTTCAACCAAAGGCAGTGGCTATTTGATGTTCCGTATTTAACTAAAAACTTTGTGACATTGTGTAAATCAAATCTTCAGATTGTCTCGATACACTATCATTTGATTTCAGGCACGGTGAACTTGTTCAGTCACCATTATTATTGAATCTCGTCATTTCGGCACCTTGTGGTGTTACTAGCTTGTGCTAATTATGGTCAACTGTTTCACAAAACTACATATACTCTTGTTTGAATTGTCACTTAAACATTTCTGATGCAACTATAAATTTAGACAATGATACACCAGATTCGCTTGTACTTCATTCGGTGTATTTTCGCAATTCGAGAATGTCAACACACAAATCCTTATCATTTACTTATTCGCCAGTTGGCAGGCCATTTTCATCTCCAAGTTGTTGATTTTGAGCTCATATAGCGGAGGCTATGGTTCGTGAAAACTCATTTGCATACTATGGCCAATCATTTGAAAACTCTATTGAACAAAACCCCACTTTTGTGGAACACTACAAGCTGGATTACACTAGACTATACGTCAAATGCGTACTGTACCTTTGACATTAAATGCTATAAGCACATACCTTTAAATACAGAATTCTGCTTTCTTTTATAAAGTTCAGCATTTTATTATACCAGTGGAATACACAAATATGGCAGAGTAGTCCTGTATACTTTCCTAAGTGCCAGGAATGTTTTCGTTACAAAAAGATGCACAAAAGACACTATATGGTACAATTAAACGCTTTAACGGAACGATACGTAACCGAACAACCAGACATTACCCGAGACACGAAAATATTCTCAGAAATATTATTTTATTACTCTTAAATAATTATGGTCACAAAAATCCCCACACACTATAGAAACATGACATACACCCACTATTCTAGAAAATACCCTTAACCTTCTAATTATTTACCTACTAATTACCAAATTTTACACTTTACCCCCCCCCCCCCCAACCGAAAATCTGCCCTAATGATGTGAGAATATTTTGTTTAGATATTTGATATTACCATCTTCACTCTTATTGGCCATTAGATAGGCAATGATGATCTTAGGGTGGAGAGTGCAAGTTTCCAAAGAAACTCCATCATTACAAAACCTACAACCAATCTCCTCCTTCCTCTCTCTAAAATCTCGGCTCATATACCCCCCCCCCCCTCTCTCATAACCGAAATCACCACCATCATTCTTCACATCCTCCATTTTCTTCTCCAACAAGCTCTCTTTCAAGTGTGAAGTTCATCCATAGAAATGCAAGATTGAAGGCGTTCAAGGAAGTTTGATTCAAGCTTTGTCACCAACTTTTCACCATCATCTCATCTTAAGATTACTACCCTAGCCTTGTGCTAGTAGTAAGTCCCTTCATACTCTTGTTCCACCTTGATTCTTGTGATGATTGTTTGAATGTTCATGTCACCTAGAAGCTTAAACACAAAAATGTGAACTTAAAATTCTGCATAAAAACCTTTCATAAAAAGTTTGTTTGAAGTTGAAATCTGGTTGGTTTGAGCTTGGTAAATGCATGCATAGTGTATGAACATTAAATCATTGATAAAATTTGGTTAGGGTCTTTGTTTATGCGTTTTTAGTAACTTCTACAATAAGAACAGCTTGCTGATTGAGATTTTCCAGCCCCTTCAACAGGCTGTAACTGGTTCATTTTTAATCGAAAAATTTAAGTTCTGGAGTCTAAATTGTGTAATTTTGAATATCTGAACAAATGGAACTAGAATCGTAATTTTTCGAGGCCGTTTACTATTTTTAAAGAATTATTTTAAGACAGCAGCTCAAGCTGAAATTTTCCTGCTGAAAAAGTGTGTCGTAGTCGGAGTCAAAACTTAAAACCTGAGCAGAATCGGCTCGTGGGATTTTTACTGAAGATGGTCACTGTTGTTCCCGTGACCCTCCAACTGGAATTTCGTCGATCTGATTTACGGTTGATTTTTAGTGAATTTTTCCGTAAAACTGCAATCAGAAAGTATCAAATCTGATTGCAGTCGAGTAAAAGATTTTTTATATAAAATTGGTAACGAACTGTTATCCGAAATTTTTACACAATAAATCGTGGATTATTTATGACCTTCTGTAAAAATTTGAGAATTTTTGGAAGAGGATAACTATTTTATTTAAATACTCGAAAACAATCCTGTTTGTTGTAATAAATCTGAAAAGACGTAGTTAGGGTATTGCATGTGGATTTGTCGGGTTGGCTATGTGGGAACACCTTATGAGGTATTTGTAAAAGAAAATGATATGTTTTTAAGCATGGACGCCTCCATTTACAAAGGAGATTATGGCGAAATTTTCCGAAAACCCGAACACTTAGTAAATATTTTCTGGACAAGTGTTTACTAGTATATGATAGACTATGTTTTTCAAGCATAAAACTCGCCATAATTTTTATAACAAAATACAGAGTATCGGGCGTTGGTTTTGCACAGGAATATGGTTAAATATGTATTCTCTAAAATGGGACTTAAAAATAAAATCCCAATACGAACAGGCATATGTAAAATATCCAATCCTTGGGAAGGGAATACGAATACACAAGTACGAGAATTATTATTACTAAAATATTGAAGACACTTTAAAATGTAACTCAAAGGCACTAATCAATACTAAGACAAGGCACGACCCGTTCGTCTAATAGACGTTAGACCATTGTAGGTAGTCGTATTTGCTGAGGAGATTTGGGTTACGAGTACCGAAGACGCAATACTGTGAGTTCATGTCCCCCTTTTCTCTTAACTATTTTCAGTTTTACACCTCGGGGGTGAAATACATGTTACAGACATTTTCAGACATTTACAGACATTTACAGACATTTATTTACATGGTATGGTTAGCTTAAGGAGGGTTTTTATTACGCTAACATGTGAGTGGTGGGCACAACACTTAAGGCCATCAATCCTCGTTGTAGGACCGAGACACATTAGTGATAGATCTATTTGGGTTTAGCGAGCCCCACTCCTGAGTCCGCCGAGTGGACCATGAAGTGACTAAGTGCCCGACGCACAAATCCGCTAGGTTTGAGTCTTCCTGCATCACTTCACACTTATCATTGGCTTTGCAACCCAATGGTGGTCTCTTTTTCCTTAATTGCTACATACCAGGGATTTTTATACATACAGACATTTTTACAAAGGTTCATACCTACTCACTTACACATGAACTCGCTCAACGTTATGTTGACTTTTCAAATTACTCGCCAGATCCATTAGTTTCCTGAAATACATGTAGTTTGAAAAATCAACAAAAGTTGAGCGAGTTCATGTGTAAGTGAGTATGTAAAAGCCTTTAAAATGTCTGTATAAGTAAAAGTCCCTGGTATGTAGCAATTAAGGAAAAACTGATCACCAATGGGTTGCAAAGCCAATGGTATGTGTGAAATGATGCAGGAAGACTCAAACCTAGCAAATTTGTCTCCGGTATGAAGACATAGTCACCACTATGGGCCGCCCCGGCCTTATGGGTGTGGGCTCGCTACACCCAAATAGATTTATCACTCATGTCCCTTGGTCCTACAATGAGGATTAATGGCCTTAAGTGTCATGCCCACCACTCACATGATCGCGTAATAAAAACCCTCCTTAAGCTAACCATACCATGTCTGTAAATGTCTGTAAATGTAAAAGTCTGTAAATGTCTGTAATAATTGTAACATGTATTTCACCCCGAAGTATAAAACTGAAAATAGTTAAGAGAAAAGGGGGACATGAACTCACAGTAGTGCGTCTTGTACCGTATCTCAAACTCTGTCTGGTACACGACAACCTACACGTACTAATGTCTATTAGACGAACGGGCCGTGCCTTGGCTTAGAGTTTAATGTTTTGAGTTGCGTTACTTTGGTATTGTTTTTGTTAAAATAGTAATAATTATTTTAACTTAACTATCGTCTCTAGGAAAATAGTTAGGCAACTATTCCGTATCTATATTTCTCAAATATTTTTACGTGTGCATTCCCTCCCCAAAGATGGGATACTTATACATGTATACAACTAACCTCCTATACTTTGCATTTCGTTATAAAAATTATGGCGAGTTTTATGTTTGAAAAACATAGGCTAAAATATGCTAGTAACCACTTGTCTAGAAATATTTGCTAAGTGTTAGGATTTTCAGAATATTTTGACATAGTCTCCTTTGTAAATAGAGGTGTCCATGCTTAGTAGCATATCATTTTATTTTACATATAACCCGTAGCTTGTTCTCAAATAACCAACCCGACAATCATACATGCAATATACCACTTATGTCATTTCAGCTTTATTAATCAAAACTGGACTGTTTTAGAGTATTTTAATAAAATAGTTAACCTTCTCCAAAAATTTCCAAATTTTTATAGATTGTCATATACGTTCCAAATTTTATTGTGTAAAAATATCGGGGTCCAGTTCATTACCAATATTTTAGAAAAATTCATCTACCCGACTGCAATCAGATTTGTTACTTTCTGATTGCAGTCTACGGAAAAATTCACTAAAAATTAATCATAAGTCCGATTGAAGAAATTTCAGTGGGAGAATTACGGCGACCACAGTGACCATCTACAGTAAAAATTCCATGAGCTGATTCTACTCAGTTTTTAAGTTATGACTCCGGATACAACACACTTTTTCAGCAGAAAAATCGCAGCTTGAGCTGCTGTCTAAAAAGAGTTCCTTAAAAATAGTAAACGACCTCGAAAAATTACGATTCCAGTGCCATTTGATCGGTTGTTCAAAAATACATAATTTAGGCTTCAGAAAGTCAGTTTTTCAATTTAAAATGACCCAGTTACAACCTGTTCAAGTTGACTGAAAATACCAATCAGCATGTTTGTTTATAGTTTAATGTTACTGAAAACACATTACCAAGTGTTCTACAACGATTTATCAATAACCTAATGATCAAACATCATGCATGCATTAACCAAACCTAATCAAACCCGATTTCATCTTCATGCAAACTTTTTATGTATGATTTTATGTAAGGTTCCATGTTCATCTTTTTAGTGTTTTAGTCTTGTGTGATTTAAGCATTAACATCCGTCTACATAACATGACCAAGAATGAGATGGAACAAGGTGTAGAGACTTAAAAATGATGGTGAAAGAGGTTTAAGCATTACTAGCACAAGGGCTAGGGATGAACTTGTGAACAAGAAATGATGGTGAAAGAGGTGTGAGAATACAAGTGGTGATGCTTCTTCAAGGCTCTAATGCTCCAAACTCCACAAGGCTTCTTGCTAACACTTGTTTTAGACTTAAAAATGGATAAAGGGGTGGAAGTTGAAGTGATGGTGATGGATTCAGATGTGGGCAGCCGAAAATGAGAGGGAGAGGAGTGAGGTGAGAGAGTAAATGATGGTGGTGGTGATATAGAGGGCCTTGGGAACTCACAAGCCACCCTAACCAACTTAGAGAAATGATTAGATAGGTTTCTTGGCCAATCATAAATAAGAAGATAAAAATAAAATCTAAACAAAATATTTAGTAATGATGGGGCCGAAATTTGGTGGGGGGGGGTAATTTGTAAAATTTGATAGTTAGTAGGTAAATAATTAGGAGGTTAAGGGTATTTTCTAGAATAGTGAGTGTATGTCATGTTTCTATAGTGTGTGGGGAATTTTTGTGACCATGATTATTTAAGAATAATAAAATAATGTTTCTGACAAAATTTTGGTGTCCCGGGTAATGTCCGGTTGTTTGGTTAAGTATCGTTCCGTTAAAGTGTTAAATTGTACCGTATAGCGTCTTTTATGCATCTTTTTGTAACGAAATCATTCCTAGCACTTAGGGAAGTATACAGGACCACTCTGCCATATTTGTGTATTCTACTGGTATAATGAAATGCTGAATTTTATAAAAGAATGTAGAATTTGGCATTTAAAGTGTGTTTTAGGCACTTCCCGGCACTATAACTATCACCTAGTGACGAAACTTTATGGTCCTCACTTCCCTACACTCCATCCTAGTGTCGTACCTTATCCCTGGCTCATACTGGCCATAATAACACTGTCTGTCTAAGTGCTGGTATTGTCAGCATAAATTCTGAATCAATTGTTCAGTGTGTTAACTGTGCTATGTGCATCAAGTATGTCACTAAGGTTTGGGTGTAATAAATGGAGTGACTGTATGAAATATGATGCACATGTATGTATGATACAAAAATCCTAAAGCAGTTTAAATTGTCAGTAGTAATCAAGCACAGTCATTAAGCACATAATTAAAATTAATTAATTGTACAGTACCTGGAATTGTGAGGGTTGTCACATTCTCCCCCCGTTAAGAAAATTTCGTCCTCGAAATTTGTACTACCTTAACTCCTTATGGTTACGTCACACATGTATATATATAGGCATAATACCGAGGCAGATAATCACCAACTAAAGCAACCTTACCTGACGTATAGTCTAGTGTAATCCAGCTAGCAGGGGGGGTTCCACAGAAGAGGAGTTTTGACTAATAAGATTCTCAAATGATTGGTCATAGTATGCAGTTTTTCACAAACCATACCATCCGCTATAAGAACTCAAAATCAACAACTTGGAGATAAAAATGACCTGTCAGCTTTTGAATAAGTAAAAGGTAAGGATTAGTGTGCTGACATTCTCGAATTGCGAAAATACACCGAATGAAGTACAAGCGAATCTGGTGTATCATTGTCTTAATTTGTAGTTTTGTGTGAGACAGTTGACCATAATTAGCATGAGCTAGTGGCACCACAAGGTGTCGTAATGACTAGATTCAATAATAATGGTGACTGAACAAGTTCACCATGTCTGAAATCAAATGGAAGTGTACTGAGACAATCTGAAGATTTGAATTACACAATGTCACAAAGTTTTTAGTTAAATACGGAACATCAAAGAGCCACTGTTTTGATGGAAGGTGAAAAGTATTAAGTATGGCAAGGCATTCAATTTATAACGAAAGAATCGTTAGGAGGTACACTGTGATATGAAATGAATCTATGTACCGTTGTCTTAGCACGCAACTATGTTGAGACTGCTTTAATTGTGATGAACGAGACGGATTTAGAGCAAATAAATAATTTGGACCCGTGCATGAAGTGAGTAACCCAATTAGCACAAGCTTCAATTCTGTGAAAATATCACCACAAGGTATCGAAACCAATCAAACGATTTAGTGGAATCGTAGATTAACCGAATCTACTACGACTCGTAACGAAAGGGCCTTTGTAAAATGTTTGAATATGATGCTCTCAACACATCATATGGCGTTATAAATTGAATATGTGAAATGAATAAGTTCAAGCAGTTGAACTTAGTTTCAGCGTAACCCGATAATAAACGTATGTACCAACAAGGGAAATCTCAGCATGGTTACAAAAATGAACCATGAATGTATCTTGAAACAAAAGAAGTTTTCGAGAAAGTGTGTTGACTTGATAGCAAAAGAGTCAACCATTACAATAATGTAGGCCATTCGAATCATAAACCAGTAATTAGATTTAGCAACATAATATTCGAATTTCAATGAAGCGTTTGAAATGAAACGATATGCGTAGCAGATGGTGCACGCATAACATGTGAGTTTTCAAGTAATGAAACAGTAAGTGTTTGCTAAAATGGAGAAACGACCAAGTATTCGACGCAAATGAGTGTTCGCTCTCAGCGAAGAAAATCAACGTGATGCAACTACCAATCGGGGAAGCAGAGATGCAAATATCTACTTGCTAGAAGCAAAAGTGAAGATTTCAACAAGAGAAATTTAAGTACTTCCTGTTTTGTTATGGCATATATGTCGGAATAATGGAGTTCGATTGAGTTAACAGATATGGTGTCTAAGTAACAACCTTTACAAGTTTGGACCTGGGTTCCCAAGGGTCCTAAGCATGTTTTCTAGATCCTCAAGGTTTCGTATTATGTGTAACTCTGTTTTGTGCATTGTGTAGGAAACACCATCTTTGTGTACGTTTAAAAACAAGTTATTGTCCCACAATTTCCCCCGGTATGCTTTCTTCCTGAATTTATAGTTAATGACACTCGACCGCCGATCAATTGTGAAATAGTAGTTCGACCCTCATAGTTAGTTTAGTAAGAAATTCGTTGATCCTTAACAAGAGTTATCGACTCTCGTGGGTTAGCTCGTTCGGATCCTGGTTGTTTGATGTTCGTATGAAAGCTATCGTCCTTCTTATTGACGAGTAGAAATGGGGTTACCAAAAAAGGGAATTTTGGTCTGTTATCTTCCTTCTCCATCAACCTCTGAGGTTACACTACCAATCCTTGCATCTCCGAAGGTGTAAGTCGCTAAGGTGCAGCGACTACAGGCGCGGTGTCTGGAATTAAATCGATGCGAGATTTGACTAATCGTTGAGGAGATACTCCTGGTAAGTCTTCGGGAAGGACTTCAGGGTATTTCCCTATTACGGGAATACCTTCGAGTTTTAGTTCTTCGGCTCCCGTGTCCCTGACATGAGCCAAGAAAACAACACCTCAATTGCGCAACAATATTCGTGCCTTCCCGCCCATAGTAATTTGTAGGGACGCATCCTACTCCACGAGTCATGATCGTTTCTTCGTTTGCCATCGGGATGTGGTTATCACTCTCCACTCAATCACTTGATATCTAATCCATCCAGGTTACCTCGTCGAAGTTTCCAACTCGACTTGCAGCAGATCAAGTGTAAATTTACGCTCTCCGGTTTTTATCTTGCCGTTTTTAGTTACTGCGTTGGCTTCCACTAGCTTTACCTAGCTAGTTCCATCGGGTGCGAGTTATCTAACTTACTTGCTACTAACCCAAGTATACTCTCAATCTCTAAAGATGCTAGGCTTAAAATTTGCAATAGTATCTGGCAATACAGATGCATAATGTTGAGTAATATGGAACGTACCAATACTTGAATTCCTGGCGTGGCTCCCTAGCTCTGGTGTTGAGCTTTCATTCTTATGTCTGATCGTTTTTAGGGCAATATCTTCTGAAATGCTTTTTGCTTCCACAGTTAAAACAACCTTGTGCACGTTTCTGTTTGTCACCCGTTCTGCCCTGATATTCGTCATTGTTGTTGTTTCCTCCGTGATTCTCACTACCATCTTGGCCTCCATTTCTACCTTCAGTACCTTGCCTACAAGTTTCCTTGGGATGCCCCCTCTTGCCACAGTTATCACATTTTCCATATTTACATCGCCCTACATGATAACGTAAACAATTGTCGCACTTAGGTAGGATACCCTTGTAATCCTTCCCCTTTTTGGCCTTCTTTTTGTTATTCACCCGAGTGACCTTCTTGAAATTTGCAAGCTTTCTCTCGTTATCTCCAGATGGCTCTATAGAAGTCTCCTTTTTCTCTTCCGAAGTGGGGAATTTGTTCGTCCTGGCTGCTTCTTCAGCTAAGGCCACACTTAGATTGATGGCCTCAGCGATCGTTGCAGGCTTTGATGTCGCCACCATGCTCATG
>JARYGA010027267.1:0-30484 GCA_030545235.1 Helianthus tuberosus | reverse complement strand
TGTTAGATCTGACAATACATTGAACATGTTGAAAATTGTTTAAGTGTTGAAGTTCCAAACGTCACAAGGTCGAATGGTCGTTCGATCGGATGGCTATCCGATCGGACGGCAATCCATTCGACATTCAGACCCTTGAAAGTTGAATACGAGTTTAAGTGTTGAGACCTCAAGTGCAATCCAATCGGACGGCAATCCGTCCTGCGACCTGATTGTGTTGCTAACAAGAAAATTCGTTAAGTTTTGCGGTCTGCTCGAGACGATAAGACAACGTGCTAAAAAACAGAAACCCCATCATGACCCGATTAATCCGATCGACCAGGAATCACCCTAGCCTGACCAGTCGACTGTTCGAGACGGTTGTTCATGTTTAACCCGAAATCAGTTGTCTCTTGGATAGAATTCAGATCTTGAACCAACACATCACTAAGAAGGAGTAGAAGATCAGTACAAGCTCCGATTCTATTGGTTTAGAGTGCATTATGTGTAAAAGAGTTGAAAAACCATCTTTCAATCCTTTCAACCATGGAAATGTTCAGATCTATGTGAAAATCATGTTTAATCATGTGGAAATCCTTCAGATCTGAGTTGTTCTTGGGGAATGAGGCCAAAACTTGTAGTTCATAAGTACTCCATGATGACATCACCCTAGAACACCTCAAATCCACTGATTTCACGGTTAAAATTTAAGATTCAAAGGTGAAAAAGATGAAGAAGTGCGTGTAGATCATAGAAGTACAAGATTTAGGTTGAAGACTTACAAGAATCGCGAGAAATCAAGAGAAATGAGTGCTTGAGCGAGCTGGTCGAGTGAGGGGGCTGTCACATCACAAATGATGTGACAGGAGGGTATTTATAGGGTTTCCAAAAGAGGAAAGTGCACATGGGTCGGATTAGCCACCGATCGGATGGCAACTCGATCGGATGGCAATCCGATCGGATGGCCACTCGATCGGTTGGCCATTCAATCCAGGTGTCTGGCATGTTGAGTTTTGACGTTTCGTTTCATTTCGCGTGTTGAGCGTTGCGATGCGTTTCGAGCGAGCGATGCGATAGTTTAATAATACCCACACAAATACTATATCTAACATACAATCACTATAAATAACTTGCGTTTAGCGTTTTCGATTCGATTACGATCGAGTTGCGATTGCGTTTCGATTAATCACCACAAGCATAAAGTAAACATGCACAAGTAACACCTAAATAGCACACACACACACATAAAACAATATCCAGAACGCATAATTCGGGTTGCGAATGCGATCGCGATTCGATAAGCGATTAAGGCGATAAATCATCGATCAAACCTCGATTATTAATAGATACTCCACATAATACAACTAAAGCAAATAAAATAAGGATTCGATTACAAGTCAAAGAAGTCAAAACAGTAGTTAAGCAAGGAGTGACCGATCGCAATTAGCAATCTTTTCTTCCTTTGACTTCAATCTTGACTTTGACTTTGACTTTCGAAACACGGGGTGTTAGATAAACCATGGCAACCATGGTCCTCCTTTTCATTTTTCAAGATATATTTTTTTTTCTTTAGACAAAGAAAAATTAAAATAAGGGTAAATTACAATTTTCGTCCTTTATGTTTGTATCATATTACAACGGATAGCCTTTAAGTTCAATAATTACAGTCAGAATCCTTTATTCGGAAAATTCATTATATCTTTCGTCCTTTAGCACTAACCAAGTTAAAATTTTTAGTTAAATCTAATCAATTAAGGGTAATTTTGTAATTTTACCATGTTTCTTCCTCCCTTCCTCATCAGTGTTCTTCTTTAACCCCCCCCCCCCCACACACACACAGGAACATCAAGAACAAGATCTGTAACATTTGCATTCCTTAAAAAATCCAACACACACATGAAGAATAAGCACAAAATAAAAAATCACTCCCTCCTGTTCTCCATAACAACCAGACCCTACCACCACCAATCATCCACAAATCGTTCAATTCGTCTGTGTTATAAACCATCCTTCAATCGTCCGTGTTATAAACCATCGTTCAATCATCGGTGTTTTGATTGTGAAAATTAACTTTTAGTCGTTATTTTTGAATACATTCAAACCAGTGTGACTCGACTATACCACAAAAGGGTGTCTTTAAATCGACTAACAAACCACCAAAGGGTTTGTTAAAATAACAGATTTTGTCGTTACCCACATTACCCACCAAATCCATGGAGATAGTCCGATAACGAGATTTGTCAAATCCTATGGTACCATAACATACTACTGGTCGGGTCGGCTCGGCCAAAGCTAAAGAATGCATTCGAGTTATGAATTAACGCACCAACAAGCTCGTTCACATTATTGAAATCGTTGTGTTTAATATAAACCATAGCATTTGTTTTTGAAATCTTGAAATCATTTTAGCTTATATGAATCACCCCAAAACAATTGAAAGCAGAAAATAGGGAACTATGTACTCACTTGAGATTGCAAGTATCCTTGATCTAGTGAACTAACAGAGCTCGGGAAGTCAAAGAATCAAGTGGCACCTAGTATGGAATCACTATGTTAATAAATCGGGACCTAAATCGGGAAATCGGATAGAATGAGGTCTTGTAAACCAAATGAGTGTTGGAACTCATATAATATGGTTTAACAAATCCTACATTCTGATTTGATAGCAATCCTAAGTGCTTTCGACCCGTTATGACCCGTTAAGGTAGTTTACGCTACTTTAACGCGTCATTTGTGCAAATGCGCATTCGGATGGTCTAACTAGTCCTATGATAAGTCTTATATGCCCTAACATGTTTAATAATGTTGCACAATTAGTTTATGTGTCAAAATTTAGGTTACATATGCTTAAAATGAATTTATGCGCAAAAAGGGTATTCTGGTCATTTTCCTAAGGCATATAAACTACCTATCATACAACTAATCAAATGAAGTGACCATAAGGTATAACCTCGGAAGGTTATTCCCTATTCAACTATGGTCACAATATATGTTTGGTCGGATCCAAATGATAGTCCAAACGGATCGGGTTTGAAAGTCTAAGCGGTTGTTAAAACCGCTTGACTTACGACCCTAAACAAGCACTAAACTAGAAGTGACGAGTTAAACATGTTTAACTAAGTTAGAAAACTGATTTGGTATCAAAACAAAGTGTTTTGATACCCAAAAATAGTTCCGTCGCAAAATGCAAATAATCGTGCATTTTGACTGAAACTTTGACTCGTCACTTCGACTAGTCAACGTGGTAATCAGTAGGTATAATCACAAGGGACTATAACCATCGTGATTACGATCACGTTGCAAAGTTCAATCGAACTTTGTTTTGACCAATTCATGGTCAAAGCCGAAAGTCAAACACTGTTTGACTTTTAGCTTGAAATAAATAAACAAGACTAGGAAGAACACTTACAAGTGTTCTAGGATGGAAAGAAGACTAGAAAACTTAGGTTGGAAGCCTCCAACAAATGTGGTAGCCTCCACTTAGAGTTTAGAGATAAGAAGAAGTTAATGAGCAAGTTTGAAGGTTGATGAACATGGGTATTTATAGTAGTTCTTGAATTTCTAGGATCATTACAAGTGTAAATGTGTTCTCCAAGGAATGATCCACACCCTACAAGTGTTAGGATCTGATTATTGGGCTTGTAGGACACTTTACTTGGTCTCCAAACAAGAAAACTATCTTCAAAAACCATCAAACCAGCTATTTTTATGTGAAAACAGGTTCTGCCAGCTCCAGGAGTCAAGCCCCACGACCCAGATGGCCTCAGCGGTCGCGCCCTGCGAGCCAGCTGCAGGTCTGAACTTTCATTTGTTGGCAAAAAATGGTCCCTGCAGCTCGAAACTTGTTTTTCGACACGTTTAACCCCCGTTAACCCAATTTCAAGGTTTTATAAGGATGTTAAAGCACAGAGGACTTGAAATATGCTTGGAAATATTATGGATGTCGATTCGTTTGGTCGTACGATCGCGTTTTTCGGTTAATTACGACGAAACTCGAACAGACGCAAAAACGATCCAAATTACGCGACGAATGGTATTTTTGCATTCCCATCACTAAAATACAATATTTTAGTGATTAAAAAAATTTTTGGATGTCCGGATATGGTCAGAACGCAAGATATTCACGCATTTGCATACTTTTGCAGTTTTGACGCTTTTAGTCCCTATGATCAAATAAGCGTATTTTCGCATACCGAACCCCTCAAAACTTATTTCTAAGATATCTAAAGGGTATTTAGTGTATGTTTAGCTTATGATCTTGTTCCGGAGTGTACGTTGCTATTTGAATTGGCAGACTTTTGCAGTTTGTTGCAAATAGTCCCTGTGATCAAATAAACTTGTTTTTGACATACCGAATCCTTCATCTAAGTTATGTGGAGGATATTTAGGGTATGTTTAGCTTGTGTCACTGTTCCGGAGTGTTTGTCACATTAAACTGATTATGTTTACGTAACAGTTTGCGTATAACTTTCAAGAAAGTGATTAAGAGCTCGAAATCGAACAAGAATTGAAACGTGAAATTGTCAAACATAAATAAACAAATATTGGGATCAAAACACCATGTTTCATTGATATTTGAAATTGTTCTACATCGTACGGTCTTTACAGGAGCACAAATGTCACAGTCTCCCCTACTTTAGGAAATTTCGTCCCGAAATTTTAGCTAGAGGAAACTTGTGAAAACAAATGTGGATATTTCACCTTCATGTAACAACCATAAATTTGTTTTGCGATTTTCATTAAATAAATCGCAATTACTGAGTATTTATATTTAAATGTTCATGCTAAATACTGGTTTATTAAAAACTTTTACAGTTTAAAGTGATACAACGTAATGTGGTTTAATTCATCGTTTTAGAATAACAATGAAACAACTTGCGGAAGCTTCATTTAACACGTGTTCGGTTCTTGCTCGACGCTTGATCTTCATCCGGGCTCTCACCATTCACCTAGGTTCAAAACCAACTTAAAAATTAGTTTTGATAATTAAATAACTGGTATTACCAGGAAAATAAGGTCGAATAATCGAATTAAAGAAAAGAATCAGGAAATCCCAATATTAATCCCTTGATCCCATAAACAAAAACTGAAATCTGGCCTCTACCGTAACTTACGGTGGTCACCGTAAGTTACGATGGCCCCTAATTAAAAATACTCCCATCGTAACTCAGTAGGCACCTGGCGTAAAGGTTTCAGCCCCACCGTAACTTACGGTGGGCACCGTAAGTTACGGTGGCCCCTGTACCAGCCCATTCCAATTTTGCCGTTTTTGACACGAAAACTTTCGTATCTTTCAATCCGCTTGTCCGTTTGACCTACCGCTTCTTCCTACGTGATTGTAATTTGATTCTCCACATTATGGAGTCAAAATCCAACATTCGGTTTAACAAAATTTCAGACTTTTAAGTCTTCGGCTTATTACCCTTTCTACCAAATTTTGACCCGTTCGATTTTTATCAAACAAACATGTTTATTTGATCCTTAAACTCATGAAATTCATAATTTCCATATCTCCTATCATATAAATTTCAAATCACGGGATTCTTACATAATAAAAACCCGTTTACGCTCAAGTTCTTATTTTGACCCGTTTAGAGCGAATTATGTACATTTAAGCATCAAACTCTCTCTTCTCTTTCTACACTTCGTATTCTCACTTTTAAATAGCCTCTTATATTCCACCACAACTAATTTTGTGGTGGATTTAACATAATGAACCACATTCCTAATTTTTACCCTTAGGATAGTCAGTTTACGTGATTAACCCGTTCATAGGCATTTGACCCCCAAAGTTGATGCCTGCAACCGTTACATGTGTCTAAGAGTTACATGATGATAATACTAGTATCTAAACGACCTCTAAGGGTCGTTTGCCCGATTTACCTATCAAGGGCATTTTCGTCAACTTATTTCTTCCTTTTTACGACATTGGTCCCTTTGCTAAGGTATTTGACCAACATTGCAATTTAAACCATAAATATATATATATATATATATGCGTACCTGGCTCAAATCAACATATAGACCCATTTTGTACCTCGCGTTAATTAACCAACATTCTGTGGTGTTGCAATTATCCAAATTGCTAATCACTCCTGATAACATACGACTTGACAATCACATTAGTCGATATTGTCAAATGGTGTTTCATCACCATTTGACCCGTTTGGACTATAAGACCAAACATTTACATAAATTAGAATAAAAGCATGGTTTTAGATTTCCAAATTCACCCATTTGCCCCGTTTACCATAAACCATGGTTTATCTCACTTATACTTGTTCCGACTTGTATCGGTCGTGTCGGAACCCTTATTTTGGGTATTACATCTTTCGCATTTATAGTTTATAAAATAAACACGTGTCCTACATAAGGGTGTAAGTTTTACTTACCTTGCACTCCGAATACGCTTTTCTTCT
This sequence comes from Helianthus tuberosus, assembly GCA_030545235.1. Classification (NCBI taxonomy): domain Eukaryota; kingdom Viridiplantae; phylum Streptophyta; class Magnoliopsida; order Asterales; family Asteraceae; genus Helianthus; species Helianthus tuberosus. The sequence continues at coordinate 24,089 of JARYGA010027267.1, read as the reverse complement.
CGTGCTTGGTTCGTTTGACCGCTTCTTTCCCAAGCCTCCACCTAGCTCGTTAGGCGTCAAACTGTTGTTAATCATTTACAAGGCGGTTAAATTAGTCATAAGAAAATCACGACTATTCCACCTCACTTATTTTCTAAGCCAAAGCTACTATTCGACTTCATGATTAGTTAACTTAGCTTATCAAAAGTTAACTACTTTTTGATCACATGGTTTACACAATTAAGTCAAATCAACATTATGATTAGAACCCGCTTTAACCCATCTTTCACGTAATTAGTCAAACAAGGCAATTACGCGTTTCATTCGTAATTTCAACTTATGAACATTCACTTAGGCAGTTTAACAAACACCTTGTGGGCATATTCTATAAAATCAAAAATAAATTTTCATAACTAGTTATTTACCCAAGTTTTAGCATCATTCACAAGTTCTTATGTCTAGCACGCATAACAACACCTAGACTTACTTCATGGAAATCGAATAACACCAAATTGATGATCATAAATCTAGTGTTCATCATCTTCCCACAAAACCCATTTAGCACTTACATAGATGATTATGAATTTCATAGTTTAAGCACTAATTCAACAACAAATGACTAGGGTTTACTCCTAGACATAATTTCATTACAAATTTCATCCAAACAACAATCATGCAAGCTCTAATCTCGAATCTCATGTGTTCATCTAGAATTCAAGATGGAATCAAACCATGAAATTTTACATACCTTATGACCCCTTTACTGTGGTGATCACTAATCTATTCTAGGATTTCGATTTGGGCTTGATTTCCCCTTTCAATTTGGTGAATTCTTGGAATTTAGAGTTTGAGCTCTAGAAGCTCTGTGGAGATCGCAGGAACACACGTACGTGTGTGTTTTTGTTGAGTTAATTTTCATTTAATCAAAACTTTATTACATTTGCCCAGGTTTAGTCCCTCTAGTTCCATAGTTTATAAAAGGGTTATCTATTTCATGTTTCTTTTATTGTTTTTACAACACTTAACTAACTAGGTTGATATCCCTAGTTACTTAGTGGGTTCGGGGAAGTCATAACCCGTTTTATTTTGAAATCTCGTTTACTCAGGCCTCTTATTATCTTTATTTCCTCAAAAGCTTTTATTCACTTTTTGGTTAATATTAGGTTTATCTATTAAATTCCTAATATTCATCGGGTTTACTTTTACTACTAACGGTATTTTACCCATTCATTATTATTAACATGGTTTAATTACCAATCCCGATTTCGGGGTGTTACAAGTCTACCCCCCTTAAAGAGGTTTCGTCCCCAAAACCTTTCTTACATAGTTTATTGAGTTTAAACTCACTGCACTTGCTCTCGATAATCAGTTGAGCATTGCTCATATTTTAATCAAGTGTTAGTACTTACCAGAAAGGCATGGTAACATCTTTTTGGTTATTAATCATCTACGTATCTTATACGGCATAATGCAACTTGAAATAACGTAATCTCGTTGTTTCCACTAGTTTGGTTAACCTAGCGATATCCATCGCTTTCGTATTCGATCGAATTCTTTATAAATCCGTTACTTTGACCCGTTTAAAGGTCTTTAGTGAAATCCCTCACTTTTAACAACAATTTCTTTTGTTTTTTTTCAAATTTATTTAAATGACCTTAACCAGTCTCACTAACTAGACTTATTAGTCCAGTTATTTTTTTACCGCTCGCTTGGTTATAATGTGATTCTACTTCATATTGCATTTCTTGACAGTGATCGTGTTATCTCATGTTTAATTTATATCAACCTTTCATTTTCGAAAATACCACTTTTCAAATATATCGTCTTGCGCCTATCAGTGTCAAGACTTGTATCTTTCATGTTTACTATTTAAATTCCTATCCGAATTGTATATTTGTAAAATTGTTATTTCTTACTAAAACCAAAGTTTTAGTTTTAGGATCTTCTCTTTAACTTTTGTCAAATATCCATACCAGGATATTGACAGTACATAATTTTTTTTTTTACAGTCTTAGTTTTATGCGGGGATTCTCAATGGATTCCCTCGCTTTATCTAATTAACCCGTAGGTTTTATCACTTAGCCTTATGGGCTATTTTGATTAGACTTTCACCTCTCTAGGGCGAAGTCCTTATAATTTCTTTCTAATCATGACCTGTGGGTCGTTTTAGTCTCGTAGACCTTTCATTTGTTTATAACCCTAAAGGTTATGTTGATCCCGTAGATCACTCCTTACTCATGTCATTCTTAAAATACATGTTTGGTGTCAAGGCACCCTGTTTTTGTTCGAAGAATCATTTGGTTTCAAGCTTAGGTTCCGTAAACATTGATTGTAGTTTCGTGGCTACAATTGTTTTCTTTTGGACAATTTTCCTACATATGACTTCTCACGTCATTTATACGTCAGTTCCTCTTATGCTTACTGTTATTTGATTTGCATATATTTTTATTTGGTTATGTCCCATTACCGGGCTCATTACTCTTTTGCATTTAACGCTACCTTTATCCCGCTTGCGTTTACTCATGCCGTTCGGCATGATATTATATTCAACCCGTTCAACTTTAAAATAGTTGAACATAATTTATTCAAAATTTCTATTTACATTATCTTGTCGTCTTTTAGTTATGACTCAAAACCCGAGTCTTTTAACTTTCCATCCGAGTTCCCGTTTCTCGGTCTACGCATGTGTTAAATTCTTACCCATCAACCGGGTGTTGTACCGAAGTCATTATTATTGCAACCCTCCCGGTATGCATTAAGACCTCGCTTCATTTTTATATTCCGACTTTTGTCCTCGAGTTTGGCGTTTTACAAAAACGGCCAGTTAAGAGGCATATTTGCATTTTCCGGGTTCGAGTGTAAGTACACCCCCTCCCAATGCGTACCTTAATCACTTTACATGTGTCTTTGTCCCTTCTCTCGGGCTCATCATCCTAATATAATACACTTCCGTCACTCGGCTGTGCGTTTACATTATGATCAGATATTCTGCTTATCTGATTCATTTGGGTACTTTTTAATTTGTCCCTCTCACCCCGTCCTTACTACATCGGATGTAAATGTGTCCACTATAAGAAACTCATGGTATCATATGCCACTACTTACTTGGCCAGAGTAAGCGATTAACACATTACATACACGACAATCTTATAGTTTTCACATCACGCCCTATGTAAGTAACGCCTCTATTTAATTTTCTTAGAAATAATATCCTGGATATGTATTTCTATTCAGGTTTTTCAAGTTTCTAATTTACCTATGCAACAATCATTCTCTACTTATTTATTGCATATTGCTATTTTTGCGATTATATTTAAAAGCGTGCACCTGGTAATGCTTGCCCCATCGGGCGTTCCCTGCCATTAACCTTGTTCGCGGTCGTTACGCGATTTAGCCCTTGATGAGCATGCTCCTCTTGTCATACTTCGGACCGTTCCTCTATCATATCCTTAATTTGTTTAACCCTTGTCATCTTTAAATGCAAGTGTCCTTCAATTAAAACATTCACAAGAGTTAGTAATGTCAACTTTGATAATCGCCCTTATTATAATACAAGGCTTTTTCTACCATACGCGTCAACGCGCGTATTTTCATTAACCATTTCAATCCTTTTAATTGGGGTAACGTGTATCACACGATAGCCCTATGTGTTGTTTACAACACTTTAATCATACTAGACCATTAACATACTTGTACTTACCGGATCTGTGATCAAGCCTCGAACCAAACACTTTACCCTTCAACCATGAGCTCTGATTACCAACTTGTAACAACCATAAATTTGTTTTGCGATTTTCATTAAATAAATCGCAATTACTGAGTATTTATATTTAAATGTTCATGCTAAATACTGGTTTATTAGAAACTTTTACAATTTAAAGTGATACAACGTAATGTGGTTTAATTCATCGTTTTAGAATAACAATGAAACAACTTGCGGAAGCTTCATTTAACGCGTGTTCGGTTCTTGCTCGACGCTTGATCTTCATCCGGGCTCTCACCATTCACCTAGGTTCAAAACCAACTTAAAAGTTAGTTTTGATAATTAAATAACTGGTATTACCAGGAAAATAAGGTCGAATAATCGAATTAAAGAAAAGAATCAGGAAATCCCAATATTAATCCCTTGATCCCATAAACAAAAACTGAAATCTGGCCTCCACCGTAACTTACGGTGGTCACCGTAAGTTACGGTGGCCCCTAATTAAAAATACTCCCATCGTAACTCAGTAGGCACCTGGCGTAAAGGTTTCAGCCCCACCGTAACTTACGGTGGGCACCGTAAGTTACGGTGGCCCCTGTACCGGCCCATTCCAATTTTGCCGTTTTTGACACGAAAACTTTCGTATCTTTCAATCCGCTTGTCCGTTTGACCTACCACTTCTTCCTACGTGATTGTAATTTGATTCTCCACATTATGGAGTCAAAATCCAACATTCGGTTTAACAAAATTTCAGACTTTTAAGTCTTCGGCTTATTACCCTTTTTACCAAATTTTGACCCGTTCGATTTTTATCAAACAAACATGTTTATTTGATCCTTAAACTCATGAAATTCATAATTTCCATATCTCCTATCATATAAATTTCAAATCACGGGATTCTTACATAATAAAAACCCGTTTACGCTCAAGTTCTTATTTTGACCCGTTTAGAGCGAATTATGTACATCTCTCTCTTCTCTTTCTACACTTCGTATTCTCACTTTTAAATAGCCTCTTATATTCCACCACAACTAATTTTGTGGTGGATTTAACATAATGAACCACATTCCTAATTTTTACCCTTAGGATAGTCATTTTACGTGATTAACCCGTTCATAGGCATTTGACCCCCAAAGTTGATGCCTGCAACTGTTACATGTGTCTAAGAGTTACATGATGATAATACTAGTATCTAAACGACCTCTAAGGGTCGTTTGCCCGATTTACCTATCAAGGGCATTTTCGTCAACTTATTTCTTCCTTTTTACGACATTGGTCCCTTTGCTAAGGTATTTGACCAACATTGCAATTTAAACCATAAATATATATATATATATGCGTACCTGGCTCAAATCAACATATAGACCCATTTTGTACCTCGCGTTAATTAACCAACATTCTGTGGCGTTGCAATTATCCAAATTGCTAATCACTCCTGATAACATACGACTTGACAATCACATTAGTCGATATTGTCAAATGGTGTTTCATCACCATTTGACCCGTTTGGACTATAAGACCAAACATTTACATAAATTAGAATAGAAGCATGGTTTTAGATTTCCAAATTCACCCATTTGCCCCGTTTACCATAAACCATGGTTTTTATCATTTATACTTGTTCCGACTTGTATCGGTCGTGTCGGAACCCTTATTTTGGGTATTACATCTTTCGCATTTATAGTTTATAAAATAAACACGTGTCCTACATAAGGGTGTAAGTTTTACTTACCTTGCATTCCGAATACGCTTTTCTTCTCGTGCTTGGTTCGTTTGACCGCTTCTTTCCCAAGCCTCCACCTAGCTCGTTAGGCGTCAAACTATTGTTAATCATTTACAAGGCGGTTAAATTAGTCATAAGAAAATCACGACTATTCCACCTCACTTATTTTCTAAGCCAAAGATACTATTCGACTTCATGATTAGTTAACTTAGCTTATCAAAAGTTAACTACTTTTTGATCACATGGTTTACACAATTAAGTCAAATCAACATTATGATTAGAACCCGCTTTAACCCATCTTTCACGTAATTAGTCAAACAAGGCAATTACGCGTTTCATTCGTAATTTCAACATATGAACATTCACTTAGGCATTTTAACAAACACCTTGTGGGCATATTCTATAAAATCAAAAATAAATTTTCATAACTAGTTATTTACCCAAGTTTTAGCATCATTCACAAGTTCTTATGTCTAGCATGCATAACAACACCTAGACTTACTTCATGGAAATCGAATAACACCAAATTGATGATCATAAATCTAGTGTTCATCATCTTCCCACAAAACCCATTTAGCACTTACATAGATGATTATGAATTTCATAGTTTAAGCACTAATTCAACAACAAATGACTAGGGTTTACTCCTAGACATAATTTCATTACAAATTTCATCCAAACAACAATCATGCAAGCTCTAATCTCGAATCTCATGTGTTCATCTAGAATTCAAGATGGAATCAAACCATGAAATTTTACATACCTTATGACCCCTTTACTGTGGTGACCACTAATCTATTCTGGGATTTCGATTTGGGCTTGATTTCCCCTTTCAATTTGGTGAATTCTTGGAATTTAGGGTTTGAGCTCTAGAAGCTCTGTGGAGATCGCAGGAACACACGTACGTGTGTGTTTTTGTTGAGTTAATTTTGATTTAATCAAAACTTTATTACATTTGCCCAGGTTTAGTCCCTCTAGTTCCATAGTTTATAAAAGGGTTATCTATTTCATGTTTCTTTTATTGTTTTTACAACACTTAACTAACTAGGTTGATATCCCTAGTTACTTAGTGGGTTCGGGGAAGTCATAACCCGTTTTATTTTGAAATCCCGTTTACTCGGGCCTCTTATTATCTTTATTTCCTCAAAAGCTTTTATTCACTTTTTGGTTAATATTAGGTTTATCTATTAAATTCCTAATATTCACCGGGTTTACTTTTACTACTAATGGTATTTTACCCATTCATTATTATTAACATGGTTTAATTACCAATCCCGATTTCGAGGTGTTACACTTCATTTGGTCCTCACGTTCCCAAGTAAATTCTGGGCCATGTTTGGATTCCCAGCGAACTTTGACTATTGGTATTCGTTTGTGCTTTAGTCTCTTGACTTCACGGTCTGTTATCTCCACAAGTTTCTCGACAAAGTGCATTGTGTCATCAACTTGAATTTCATCGAGGGGGATGTGGAGATTAGTATCGGCTAAACACTTCTTTAAATTGGACACGTGGAATGTTGGGTGAATATTCCCAAGTTTAGGAGGTAGCTCAACTCGGTAGGCAACCTTTCTGATTCTTTCAACAATCTTAACTGGTCCAACGTATCGTGGTTCAAGTTTTCCTTTCTTTCCAAATCTCACCACTCCCTTCCAAGGGGATACCTTGAGCAGGACATTGTCTCTGACTTGAAATTCCAAGGGCTTGCGTCGCATGTCAGCATAACTCTTTTGACGGCTTCTAGCTGTTAGAAGATTATTGTGAATTTTCTTGACTTTGTCTGTCGTTTCCAGAATGAGTTCAGGTCAAGTAAGCTTAGCTTCACCGACCTCATTCCAACAGACAGGTGAACGACATTTTCGACCGTATAAAGCTTCGAAAGGCGCCATGTTGATGCTAGCATGATAACTATTGTTGTAAGAGAACTCGATCAACGGTAGATGCGAATCCCAACTACCAAAGTCTATCACACATGCCCTAAGCATATCCTCCAATGTTTGTATCGTCCTCTTGGATTGTCCATCCATTTGGGGATGATAAGAAGTGCTCAGATTTAGTTAGGTTCCCATAGCAGATTGCATGGTCTTCCAAAAATGAGATGAGAATCGAGTATCACGGTTAGATATGATGTTCAAAGGAACACCATGTCGAGATACAATCTCATCAACATAGATCTTGGCGAGTTTATCAGCAGATAGATCCTCGCGAATCGGCAAAAAGTGTGCTGACTTTGTTAGATGATCAATGACTACCCAAATGGCATCATAACCTCTAGATGTGCGCGGTAACTTGGTGATGAGATCCATTGCAATGTTCTCCCGCTTCCATACTGGTATCTCTGGTTGTACAAGCAAACCAGATGGACGTTGATGTTCAGCCTTGACTTTGAGACAAGTTAGGCATTTCGACACATACAAGGCAACATCCTTCTTCATACCCGGCCACCAATACTGAGTACGAACATCCTTGTACATTTTGTCAGCACCAGGATGGATTGACTAACGAGACTTATGAGCTTCATCCATCACTAGGGTGCGGAGATTGTCTTGTTTCGGAATCCATAAACAGTTCTTGAAATAAAGTACCCCATTGTCTTTTGTTTCGAGTTGAAGCTCGAGATTAAGTGGTAGCTCATTTTTCAATAAGCCTTGGGTTACACATGAGCGTTGTGCTTGAAGGACACATGTTGGGATATCAGATTGAACTCATACACAATGAAGCTTGACACGTTCCTTTCGACTTAGCGCATTGGCTACAACATTCGCCTTACCAGGGTGGTAGCGAATCTCACAGTCGTAATCGTTCAAGAGTTCAACCCAGCGTCTTTATCTCATGTTTAGCTCCTTTTGATTGAAAATGTGTTGGAGACTTTTGTGATCTGTGAAAACCACACACTTCGTACCATAGAGGTAGTGTCTCCAGATTTTGAGAGCAAAAACCACAACACCTAACTCAAGATCATGAGTTGTGTAGTTCTTCTCGTGAATTTTCAATTGTCTTGACGCATATGCTATAACTTTACCTCGTTGCATGAGAACACAACCAAGGCCTAGGTTCGATTCGTCACAATAGACAATTAAATCATCATTGCCATCGGGTAAAGATAAGACAGGAGCATCACAGAGTTTTCGTTTCAGTGTTTGGAAAGCTTCCTCTTGTTTGGGTCCCCACTCAAAAGGTTTATTCTTCTGAGTCAAAGTAGTGAGAGGGACTGCGATCTTGAAGAAGTTTGCGATAAATCGTCGATAGTATCCAGCAAGACCAAGAAAATAACGAACTTCTGTAGGAGTAGTAGGTGTGTTCCAATCCTTAATCGCAGCGATTTTGGAAGGATTCACATGAATACTTTGCTCATTGACAATATGACCCAAAAACTGAACTTCCTTAAACCAAAATTCACACTTGGAGAATTTGGCAAAGAGTTCCTTCTTTAAGAGTTCCATTGTCAGACGAAGGTGTTGTTCATGATCAGCTCGAGACTTTGAATAAATAAGAATATCGTCAATGAACACAATGATGAACTTGTCTAAATAAGGTTTACAAACCCTATTCATTAAGTCCATGAAAACAGCTGGAGCATTCGTCAAACCAAAAGCCATGACAGTGAACTCGTAATGACCATATCTCGTGCTGAAAGCAGTTTTGGGAATATCTTCTTCGAGTACGCGAAGCTGATGATACCCAGAACGTAAATCGATCTTTGAAAAACATGTAGCACCTTGCAGCTGATCAAAAAGATCATCAATTCGTGGTAGGGGATATTGATTCTTGATTGTGAGTTTATTGAGCTCATGATAATCGATACACATACGGAAAGATCCATCTTTCTTTTTCACAAACAGGACTAGAGCGCCCTAAGGTGAATAACTCGGATGGATGAATCCTTTGTTAGATAACTCTTGTAATTGTTTTGAAAACTCTTACATCTCAGACAGTGCAAGACGGTAAGGTGCTTTAGCAATCGGGTTGGCATTAGGTACAAGATCAATATGAAACTCGACTTGACGAACTGGAGGTAAACCAGGCAGTTCATCAGGAAACACCTCTGGATAATCTCGAACAATAGGAATATCTCGAACACTCTTGCTCTTGCCTTTCTCCTCTATGACATGTGCCAGAAAGGCCACATAACCTTTTCGTAGGTATTTTTGGTCTTTAGTACATGACATGAGTTTCAAACCACCCGAGGGTTTCTCGTCACAAACCTCTAAGACTTCACCAGACGAAAGAGGGATATAAATGATCTTATCGAAACAAACCACCTCAGCATGATGTTTGGTTAACCAATCCATTCCTACGATAATATCAAAACTTCCCAGTTGCATCGGCGTGAGGTCAATCGGAAAAAGGTGGTTATCGAGGTTCAATTGACAATCACGAATGATAGAATTGAGTACAAGAGGTTCACCAGTAGCAATTTCGACCAATAAGGGCTTCCTTAGTTTAGTTCTACGCATCGTAAGTAGAGGCTCAAAGGCTAACGATACAAAACTTCTATCGGCACAAGAATCGAAAAGAACAGATGCAGGGTGATGGTTAACAAGGAACGTACCGTTAACGACCTCGTTATCAGCACGGGCCTCGTTAGCATTCAGGTTGTATGCTCTTCCATGAGCGGGATTGGCATTTGCGTTCACATTCACAAGCTCCGGACAGTTGTTCTTGAAATGACCCATTTCACCATAATTATAGCATGAACCAGATGGGAATGGAGGTCTAGCACCATTTCCTTGAACTGGGTTCTGAGCAGCTTGGTTTGGAACGGATCGACAAATATTGGCCGTGTTGCCAAGTCTCCCGCAAGATGTACATTGTCGACAAATTAGCTGTGCTGAATGATGACCATTGCACCGATTACACAACGGTGCAGTACCAGCATATGGCTTCCTTGTAGGAAGTTGTGCTGGTTGGTTCTGTGTGTTCTGGTTGGGTTGTGTGGTAACAACAAAGTTTTGGGAAGCCTTGCGCTTCCTAGACTTCCTTGATGACTCGGTTTTCTTCTTGTTTTTCCCTTTGTCTTGAGTGGTCTTGGCTGCCTGTTTCTTATCACCCTTCCGAAACAGCTTACCCTTCCTGACCTGAGACTAAATCAGGGTTGCAGCCAACTCGATGGCCTGACATACAGTGGTAGGGTTGCTACCAGTAACTATGTCTTGCACAGGGTCAGGCAAACCATCGATATGCCTCTCGATTGCTTTATCCAGCGGGGTATCCATTGTAGGACATAGTAAGCTCAATTCCTCATAACCTTCCGTGTAAGCACGGTGTTCTCCCCCATCTTGTTTTAGATCATCAAATTCTCTTTCCAACGCCTTAGTTCATGATGGGGACAGAACTCTTTCATCATGAGAGCCCGAAGCTCTTCCCAGGTTTGAGCCATCGCCACATCGGCACCCCTATCTCACATCACACCATTCCACCATGTTAACGCCCTTTTCTCAAAGACACTAGATGCGAACTCAACTTTGCGCTCGTTTGGGCATTGAACGTGTCGAAATGTGTTTTCCAGATTCTCGAACCATTGTAGGAGCGCAGTAGCTCCTCCAGACCCAGAAAATTTTAGCGGTTTAGCCGAATTGAATGTCTTATAACTACACTGAACATTGTTATTGTTGTTATTATTTGCTTGATTTATCTGAGTAACAAGGTTCGGGAATACAACAGCAATTTGCTGAGCGACTAAGACTGCTATTGCAGTACCCTGAGTTTGATCGCGTCTAGGAGGTATTTTAAAAAGAACAAGGAAACATGAGAAACGAGTGAGATTAACATTTAGATAAACAAAAGAGGTATTGAAAATATCGACGAAACATAAGGAAGGTGATCATTTGTTCGTTACCTCGAACAAACAAATGACACACAGTGACTAATCAAAGTAAATGGGTCTTTATAATGTATCGCGAAGATATGCTTTAGCCTATAAGTGGACACTCACCCCAAGAGTTCCCAGGTAAGAGTGACAGGTCCGATACTGCGGATTTGTACGAACACTCTAGCCTTAGACAGAAAACTCAGGATACAGGCACCCACCCTTCCAGATTGCACGGGTTCACATTAATAAGACCCAAACTTTGACGAGAATTTTGAAAACTTTGAAGGATTAAAGCCTAAAACAAATCATCTAAGAATAGATTATTGATTTTTAAAATTTGAAATTTGTGTTCTTGTTGTGGTAGTCACCTAAAGATAGGTGACGGTATTGTTTTAAGATCTAAACACAAGATAACTTGTGTTAGGCTCCTAGAAAGGTTATATACTAGGTTAAAGCATTACTAATAACCTAATTCCCTATAACCATGGATCTGATACCAACTCTTCTGTCACACCCCGACCGCGTAAAACAACAAACCACGGTGGAAACGTCGGGGAGTCGAGTAGCAGAATCATTGTTTCACAACACATAGATTTGAAGTCTCGTTTTATTAAATTTTAATATGTTAAATTGTCTTAGAATTAAAAGCAAAACATAAACAAATTGTCTTTCATTGTTTTTATGTCACTAAGGCCCTCATCCATTCCTACGTGAAGCATGCATCATAATCATCAAATAACTGTACCTGAAACATATGTGAAAAGAAAGTCAGCATAAAAATGTCGGCGAGTACATAGGTTTTGTGAGTGTGTCAAATTCATGGCTTGTATACATACTGCAATACCTCGTACGACTACTAGAGTCGATAATTGAAAACCTTGTATCGTAAAGTGTTTGGTATTGCAATATAATTAACCAACTAAAACAAGTTGGTTAAAGTTTATGAAACCTCGTTACCATGAATCTTGACCAAAACATTCGCTTTTGTAAACCAAATTGTAAATCGTCTTGTAAGAAAACTTGTATGGTTTATATCTTTTAGTAAACATCGTTTCGTGACATCATTTGAAATCATTCGTCCAAGTGAACTAAATAACGCCACGGAATGTAATATGATAAAAGCACTTATATATAGGAAGTACCAGCGGCGTATCCACCATGCTTTTATCACATTACACCCGTCCCGTTATCTAATCACTTACCATAAACCAATCGTTCAATTCGTTCGTGTTATCAATCGTCAGTGTTATAAAAACCAATCATCCAAATCGTTCAATTCGTCTGTGTTATAAACCATCGTTCAATTCGTCTGTGTTATAAACCATCGTTCAATCGTCCGTGTTATAAACCATCGTTCAATCGTCCGTGTTTTAATTGTGAAAAAATAACTTTTGGTTGTTCTTTTTGAATACATTCAAACCTATGTGACCTGACTATACCACCAAAGGGTATCTTTAAATCGACTAACAAACCACCAAAGGGTTTGTTAAAATAACAGATTCTGTCGTTACCTACATTACCCACCAAATCCATGGGGATAGTCCGATAACGGGATTTGTCAAATCCTATGGTACCATAACATACTACTGGTCGGCTCGACCAAAGCTAATGAATGTCATTCGTTTTATGAATTAACGCACCAACAAGCTCGTTCACATTATTGAAATCGTTGTGTTTAATATAAACCAAAGCATTTGTTTTTGAAATCTCGAAATTGTTTTAGCACATATGAATCACCCCAAAACAATTGAAAGCATAAAATAGGGGAACTATGTACTTATTTGAGATTGCAAGTATCCTTGATCTAGTGAACTAACAAAGCTCGGGAAGTCAAGGAATCAAGTGGCACCTAGTATGGAATCACTATGTTAATAAATCGGGACCTAAATCGGGAGATCAGATAGAATGAGGTCTTGTAAACCAAATGAGTGTTGGAACTCATATAATATGGTTTAACAAAGCCTACATTCTGATTTGATAGCAATCCTAAGTGCTTTCGACCCGTTATGACTTATGACCCGTTAAGGTAGTTTACGCTACTTTAACGCGTCATTTGCGCAAATGCGCATTCGGATGGTCTAACTAGTCCTATGATAAGTCTTATATGCCCTAACATGTTTAATAATGTTGCACAATCAGTTTATGTGTCAAAATTTAGTTTACATATGCTTAAAATGAATTTATGCGCAAAAAGGGTATTTTGGTCATTTTCCTAAGGCATATAAACTACCTATCATACAACTAATCAAACGAAGTGACCATAAGGTATACCTCGGAAGGTTATTCCCTATTCAACTATGGTCACAATATATGTTTGGTCGGATCCTAATGATCTACCAAACGGGTCTGGTTCGAAAATCTAAGCGGTTGTTAAGACCGCTTGACTTACGACCCTAAACAAGCACTAAACTAGAAGTGACGAGTTAAACATCTTTAACTAAGTTAGAAAACTGATTTGGTATCAAAACAAAGTGTTTTGATACCCAAATATCGTTCCGTCGCAAAATGCACATAATCGTGCATTTTGACCGAAACTTTGACTCGTCACTTCGACTAGTCAACGTGGTAATCAGTAGGTATAATCACAAGGGACTATAACCATCGTGATTACGATCACGTTGCAAAGTTCAATCGAACTTTGTTTTGACCAATTCATGGTCAAAGCCGAAATTCAAACACTGTTTGACTTTTAGCTTGAAATAAATAAACAAAACTAAGAAGAACACTTACAAGTGCTCTAGGATGGAAAGTAAGAAGCCTCCAACAAATGTGGTAGACTCCACTTAGAGTTTAGAGATAAAAAGTGAATGAGCAAGTTTGAAGGCTGATAAACATGGGTATTTATAGTAGTTCTTGAATTTCTAGGATCATTACAAATGTAAATGTGTTCTTCAAGGAATGATCCACACCCTACAAGTGTTAGGATCTGATTATTGGGCTTGTAGGACACTTTACTTGGTTTCCAAACAAGAAAACTATCAACAAAAACCAGCAAACCAGCTGTTTTTAAGTGAAAACAGGTTCTGCCAGCTCCAGGAGTCGCGCCCCGCGACCCAGATGGCCTCAGGGGTCGCGCCCCGCTAGCTAGCTGTAGGCTCTGAACTTTCATTTGTTGGCAAAAATGGTCCCTGCAGCCCGAAACTTGTTTTTCGACGCGTTTAACCCACGTTAACCCAATTTCAAGGTTTTATAAGGATGTTAAAACATAGAGGACTTGAAATATGTTTGTAAATATCATGAATGTCGGTTCGTTTGGTCGTACGATCGCGTTTTTCGGTTAATTACGACGAAACTCGAACGGACGCGAAAACGATCCAAATTACGCGACGAGTGGTATTTTTGCATTCCCATCTCTAAAATACAATATTTTAGTGATTATAAAAAATTTTGGATGTCCGGATATGGTCAGAATGCAAGATATGCATGCATTTGCATACTTTCGCAGTTTTGACACTTTTTGTCCATGTGATCAAATAAGTGTATTTTCACATACCGAACCCATCAAAAGTTATTTCTAAGCTATCTAAAGGGTATTTAGGGTATGTTTAGCTTATAATCTTGTTCCGGAGTGTATGTTGCTGTCACGGCCCCCGTCCCGCTTTTACCCGGTCCAGGAGCCGTGGGACAGAAATCCCGTGGTATTTATTAATTGAGTTGATAACGGAAGATTTTACAGGATCTTTTAAAACTTGAAATGCCTGATTATTTTATTTCATAATTCAGGACAAACCCCGTAATTTACAATAGAGGAATTTCACGAGGAAATTCCCTGATTTACAAAACATGTTTATTCTTTTTATTGAGCCACCTCTTCAAGCTTGTTAGTGCTCCGTAGCACGTTTTCCTTGATTCATAGCAGGTTGCCTGAAACATGTTTTTAAAAATATTTTATCAGCGGGGAAATACTGGCGAGTCACTCAAGTTTAATAAAACGACACATTAGTTATAGATTACAGCATAAGAGCTATTACAATGGCTTCTATCTTATTTTTATCTGGCGCCGTGTCACCTGGTGATGATGGTCATACCACTATTGGGTCCTTTCACCCAAGTAGTGATGATTATCACTGTTAGGATTTATTAGCCTAACCGTGAGAAATTTAGTAATGTGCACAATACCCCACTAGCCAGTGATTCAAGATAACCACGACTTAATCCCTGTAATTATAACTTTTGAAAATAATTGGAGTATTGTAAATTTTTTTTGATAAAAGAGAATGACTCACATTGCAGATTTAAACGGGCAGAGTTTAGCCTAATGATTAGCCTTGTAACCTAATTTAAATAACAATGCACACGAACTAGGTCAGTAACTAATACAACATTTACGATAACTCACGAGATTAAAACCCTCACAACGAATGACAAAGTGCAATTCTTAAACATCCATCGAATTCACGACGAATGACAAAGTATGGCCCTAATGTGGGCAGCACTTAAACATCCATCGGATAGTTTCAATCGATCGGACATTGAATCGTAGCAGCGATCAAGTTATTACCCTGTTATCGTAGCAGAGGTTCGGTATTATACTACTTTTGAACAAAACAGCGTATAAGTGAGTGTACGTAACGAAATTTAACGTCGAAACATGCAAACTGATCAAGTCCCAAGCCCCTGAATTTATAGCCCGAATTTGGACCTCCCGCGTGTCGCGACAGGATCACCCATCCCTGTCGCGTGTCGCGGGGAAACCCAAAGTAGGCTAGGCCTGCTTTGTCACCTACTTAGCCCTGCTGAGTCGACGAAATTCGAAATTACGTGTTTTAGAACCGTTTTGAGCAGATAAACATAATTTAGGGAATACCCCCCCCCCCTTGAGTTTTAGGGGCCCTGATCCTTATTCTGATTGTTCTGAAAATTTTAGGGGTCATGCAGTATCACTTGGGGGTCTCAATTAGGATTTCCTATTGGGTAAAAATAAGATAAGAAATGGTAATTTTAATGAGAGTTGTTACATCCTCCCCACCTTAATAAAAATCTCGTCCTCGAGATTTACTGGAACAACTAGGGATATTTCCGCTTCATCTCTGATTCCAGTTCCCAAGTGTACTTAGGTCCTCTCTTTGAATCCCACTTGACTTTTACCAGTACGAGTCTTTTGTGTTTGAGAAATTTGACCTTTCTGTCTTCTATCTGTAGTGGCTTTTCAACAAATTTTAATTTTTCATTTACCTCTACATCTTGAAGAGGTACTACCAAGGATTCGTCAGATAAACATTTCTTGAGGTTGGATACATGAAATACATCATGTATCCTGGCTAGCTCTTCTAGTAGCTGTAAACGATAGGCAACTGGTCCTATTTGCTGTATTACTGGGAATGGTCCTATGTACCTTGGACTTAGCTTTCCTTTCTTACCGTACCGAACTACTCCTTTCCAAGGAGAAACTTTCAAGAGTACCTTGTCTCCAACCTGGAATTCTAACGGCTTGCGTCGATTGTCTGCATAACTTTTCTGGCGATCTCGAGCCGTCTTTAGTCTTTCCTTGATTTGAGTGATTTTATCGGTGGTCTCTTGCACAATTTCAGGACCTGATAATTGGCTTTCTCCTATTTCTGCCCAACAAACTGGAGTTCTACACTTGCGTCCATACAGTGCTTCAAATGAGGCAGCTTCAATACTTGAGTGATAACTATTGTTATAGGAGAATTCAATTAAGGGTAGGTGGTTATCCCAATTTCCACCAAAATCTATTACACATGCCCTGAGCATGTCTTCCAGGGTTTGGATCGTCCTTTCACTTTGTCCGTCTGTTTGAGGATGGTATGCAGTGCTTAAATTTAGTCGGGTTCCCATTGCTTCCTGGAAACTTGTCCAGAAGTGGGAAGTGAAACGACTATCCCTATCCGATAAAATGGAGAGTGGAACTCCATGTAAGGATACTACTTCATCTACATACAACTTGGCTAACCTTTCCATGCTAAAGGTTTCTTTCATGGGTAGAAAATGAGCTGATTTGGTTAATCGATCCACAATAACCCAAATCGCGTCATTACCTTTTCTGGTTTTGGGCAACTTAGTAACAAAGTCCATAGTTATTAGTTCCCATTTCCAAACAGGCATTTCTAATTGTTGGAGTAACCCTGAAGGTTTCTGGTGTTCTGCCTTAACTTGTGAACAAGTAAGACACTTAGATACATAATTAACTATGTCCTTTTTCATTCCTATCCACCAGAAGTTATTCCTTAAATCTTGGTACATCTTATTGTTTCCAGGATGCATGGTATACCTAGATTTATGGGCTTCTTCTAAAATCTTATTTCTTAATTCTCCCTGTTTAGGTACCCAAATCCTTTTCTTGTGGAGTCTCTAAATTCCATCACTTCCTTGCTCTAATTCTTGTATTCTTCCTTTCATTCCTTCAGCATCATCCTTGATTGCTGTTTCCTGAATATTTTTCAGTTGTTCCATTAAATCTAACTGTAGATTTAATCTAAGAGCACGAACTTGTCGTTGTTTCTCATGATACTTACGACTTAAGGCATCAGCAACTACGTTTGCTTTTCCTTCGTGATATTGAATATCACAGTCGTAGTCACTTAGGATTTCCATCCATCTCCTTTGCCTCATGTTCAATTCTTTTTGCCCAAATATGTATCTTAAGCTTTTATGGTCTGTATAGACAGTAAACTTACTTCCATACAAATAGTGTCTCCAAATCTTAAGGGCAAAAATTATGGCTCCTAATTCTAAGTCATGAGTCGTATAATTTTCCTCGTGCTTTTTCAATTGCCTTGATGCATACGTAATTACCTTCTTGCGTTGCATTAACACACATCCTAATCCTAGCTTAGAAGCATCACAGTAGACTTCAAAATCTTCTGTTCCTTCTGGTAAAGCTAGAATTGGAGCATTTGTTAGTTTCTGTTTTAATATCTTAAAAGCTTCCTCTTGCCTAGGTCCCTATTCAAACTTAACTGCTTTACATGTTAGCTTAGTTAATGGTACAGCTATCTTAGAGAAGTCCTTAATAAAGCGCCTATAGTATCCAGCTAACCCTATAAAACTTCTAATTTCCATAGCTGACTGCGGAACCTTCCATTTGGTGATCGCTTCTATCTTAGCAGGATCTACGTGAATGCCTTCGTGATTCACCATGTGACCTAAAAATTGCACTTCTTGCAGCCAAAATTCACACTTCGAGAATTTGGCGTAAAGTTTTTCCTTTCTTAACAAAGTTAAGAGTGCATGCAGATGCTCACAATGCTCCTCCTGGCTTTTGGAATAAATAAGTATATCGTCGATGAAGACAATTACGAATTTATCCAGGTACGGTTTACAGATCCTATTCATCATGTCCATAAATGCTGCAGGAGCATTTGTTAATCCGAAGGGCATGACTGTAAATTCGTAATGACCATACCTAGTTCTGAAAGCAGTTTTAGGTATGTCTTCTTCTTGTACTTTCAACTGATGGTATCCGGAGCGTAAATCTATCTTAGAAAAATATCTAGCTCCCTGAAGTTGATCGAAAAGGTCATCAATCCTAGGTAATGGGTATCGATTCTTAATTGTAACCTTATTCAATTCTCTATAATCGATACACATTCGCATCGAACCATCTTTCTTTTTCACAAAAAACACTGGCGCTCCCCACGGGGATGAACCAGGTTGTATGAATCATTTACTTAATAATTCATCTAACTGCTTTTTCAATTCTAGCATTTCGGTGGGTGCTAACCGATAAGGTGCCTTGGCTATCGGTGTAGTTCCAGGAATTAGATGAATTCTAAATTCGACTTCCCTATTGGGTGGTAATCCCGGTAGTTCTTCTGGGAATACATCTGGGTATTCTGCTACTACAGGAATTTCTTTAAGTTCCTTACCTTTAGTGTTACTGATTACCGAAATCATATATACTATTTCTTGTTTTCTTGAATAACTGGCCAATTTCATTACTAAGATGAATTTCATTGGCTTACGTGGCTTATCTCCTGTAATTACCACTAATTCTCCAGTGGGCGTATGAATTTCTATGGAATTCTTATCACAGAGAATTCGAGCATGGTTGGCTACTAACCAATCCATTCCTAATACCACATCGAATTCGGCTAATTTCATAGGTAACAGGTTTGCAGAGAATTTATGGCCTAAGAGTTCTATATTTTCTTCTCGCAAAACCTTATCTATGTTAACAGAATTCCCATCTGCTGTTTCTACCGTAAAAATTTGTCTAAGGTTGGTTAAGGGTAGGTTAAGAGCTTGGCAGAATGAAGTATTTATAAAACTTTGGTTTGCACCAGAGTCAAATAATACTTTTGCATAAACGTTGTGAACTAGGAACGTACCAGCTATCACGTCAGGAATTAGTTCTGCTTCCTGAGTAGTCAACTGGAAGGCTCTTGCGTTCTTCTTGGTAGTTCCTTCTGCAGGTTTGGCTTTGTTATCAGCTGGTTTGGCCAATTTCGGGCAATCTGGCCTAAAATGTCCAGCTTCTCCGCAATTGTAGCAGATTGTTGCTTTCTTCTTCCTGCAATCTTCTTCTTGGTGCCCCGGGATTTTGCAGAAATTGCAATACCCCTTGCATCTACCAAAATGTTTTCTTTTACATGCATTGCAAAATGGAACAGTTGAAGATTGCCCAGTTCCCTTCTTCTTGAAATTACTACGGTTACCCATACGGAATCTCTGGGTAATCTTTTGGGCCACTTCCTTTTTCCGGTTTTCTTCTCTTGTGCGTATCAGCCCGTCAGTTAGGGTGTTAGCTAATTCCACAGCATCGTCAATAGTGTGAGGTCTCGCAGCTTTAACGATGTCACGGATTTCGCCAATCAATCCCCAAATATGGCGGGAAATAAGCACCGGCTCTGGCGAAGCCAGGGTTGGTACCACTCTCGCATATTCGAAGAATGTCAAAGTATACCCTCGACAATCTATATCCATCATCCGGTGGTTTAAGAATTTATTCGCCATTTGTTCCTTCTCATATTCAGGGCAGAATTTTCTTTCCACCAACCGCTTAAATTCTTCCCAGCTCATGGCATATGCCACATCGCTTCCCTTCGCTTGAAGTACCGTATTCCACCATTCTAGCGCCTCTTCTTTAAAAAGATGCGACGCGTACATGACCTTGTCTCCTCAGCACATTTACTTATTTTAATCACTGCCTCGGTTTTCTCTAACCAACGCAGTGCAGCAGTCGCCCCTTCGTTGCCTGCAAATTCAACCGGTTTACAGGCAAGAAACTCCTTATAAGTGCAACCAGGCGTTGCAGCTTTCATTTTCTTAAGGAGTGGGGCTTGCATTCCATCGTTGTCGTTATTAGTATGGTTACCGCCTCCGTTTACACTATTACTAAAATTGTCGCCGTGTGTACGTTTGCTAGGAATAATTTGTTGAGGTTCAACTGGATTTCGGGCAGCAGCAAGGATTACTGGAATAGCATTGGCTATTCCATGAGCAACGATATTCTTGATATCTTGCCTATTCAGAAATTGATCCTCATTGTTATGCTCAGATTGATTAACTTCATTAACATGTTCATTACCAGCATGTTCCATCTTGTAATTAATTTATATAATGGTTAGTATAAAATAATTAATAACCAAACATAACAAAATAATTGCACATAATCACGTTAACAAGTATAGCCAAAATTGTCGATTTTTCGACGTTCGATATTTTATATATTATAATAGGCATTCGTACAAACTGGTTATCTTACAAAAGTTTTATTTTTAAGTTATTTCACATAATTATATTTTTATGATTATATTATTATTAAACAAACACCACACAACCACACATGATCCATGTTAGCTGGCATTTCAGAAACAACGCTCCCTCTCGTCGTACTTCCAAGATATCCTTTCCCCTACTTCTCGGATTCTATTTCCCGCGTCCACTAGTTCCTCGCCATAGTGGCGGAGTTCTGCCAAGTTTTCAGAGCTCATTGGTGGGTGTAGTGGAGGTTCAGGATCAAATTGGGGGAAAAATGTATTAGGGTTATTTAGGAGATTTTGAAACTGCCAGTCAGTGGTCCACCACTCTTCTAACTCTGCTGGTAGAGGTTGGGTGTGAATAATAGGATCTGGGATTTCAGGCTCTAGGTCAACTGGAAGTTGTGCTTCTGCTGGGTAATTAAAAAGGTTTTCACCGGCAGGTCCGAAGAGGTTACTAAGTGCCAGTTTATGATCCAGCTCCTCCCAGGGTGGCATTTCCTGGTCTTGCCTGGAACTTTCCCCAATTTCTATTTCCTTGCCTTTACCTTTGGGATCCTCCATCTTTACAACTTTTCGTGTCGCTGGTTTCCTCTTGCGCACACGCCTCCAGCCCACAATTCTTCTTCTCTTCTTTGGCTTGGGTTTCTCCAGTGGCTGGGCTTGAAATTCCATAGGTTCCTCCATGTCGGCACAATAACCGGTAAAGTCTCTGGATACTTCCACATTAACAGAATAGAGATTGAGATTCTGAAGAGCTTCAGATAATTCTTTCATGTTGTTTAGCAGATATGAAGAAACACAAAAATTCTAGGTTAAAATTTTGTAAATTGAATTTTCACATAATCACAAAAAGGTAATCAGAAAATTAAATATTAATATAAAATATGGAATATTGCGATTTATATATATATTACAAATTACAACTGAAATTCGAAATATACTAGTAGTTATGCATTTGTAATTTATTTTAGTCTCTTCCTTCTACTATGTTGTTATATAATAGATGAAGTTCTGGTTTGTAGGTGACATAGGTGCTGGTACTGGTTTGGCAATTTAACTATAAATTAGCATTTACTGCTATAGTGGCTAACATGTAGAGATTTGTCCATTGTTCATCTAACTCATCTTCCCATGGTGGGTTAGTGCCTATTTTCTGAGTTTTCTTATTAATCATCATTCCTTTTGGTTGTGACTTCTTTATTTTCTCTTGACTTTTTCTAATAATACAATTTCTTTTCTTAGGGGTAAGTGGTTT
Organism: Helianthus tuberosus; assembly: GCA_030545235.1. Lineage (NCBI taxonomy): Eukaryota > Viridiplantae > Streptophyta > Magnoliopsida > Asterales > Asteraceae > Helianthus > Helianthus tuberosus. The sequence continues at coordinate 1,954 of JARYGA010027267.1, read as the reverse complement.
CTCAAACTGTGCCTTACGAACAAATATGCCTTCCTCAGTATCTGCTGAGTGTCTTGAGGAATTTAATTGAAATGAAGTTCCCTTATCTTTTGGTGAACTATCTAATTGACGATAGATGTCCGAAATTCTCTGCTTACCCATACTGTAACTAACAAGTAGTCAGTTAAAAACACATAGTCACAAAAGGGTAATTAGGAAAATTAAGTATTTCTAAATACTTAATTGGCTTAAATCAGTGGCTCTGATACCACATTTTTCTGTCACGGCCCCCGTCCCGGTTTTACCCGGTCCAGGAGCCGTGGGACAGAAATCCCGTGGTATTTATTAATTGAGTTGATAGCGGAAGATTTTACAGGATCTTTTAAAACTTGAAATGCCCGATTATTTTATTTCATAATTCGGGACGAACCCCGTAATTTACAATAGAGGAATTTCACGAGGAAATTCCCTGATTTACAAAACATGTTTACTCTTTTTATTGGGCCACCTCTTCAAGCTTGTTAGTGCTCCGTAGCACGTTTTCCTTGATTCACAGCAGGTCGCCTGAAACATGTTTTTAAAAATATTTTATCAGCGGGGAAATACTGGCGAGTCACTCAAGTTTAATAAAACGACACATTAGTTATAGATTACAGCATAAGAGCTATTACAATGGCTTCTATCTTATTTTTATCTGGCGTCGTGTCACCTGGTGACGATGGTCATACCACTATTGGGTCCTTTCACCCAAGTAGTGATGATTATCACTGTTAGGATTTATTAGCCTAACCGTGATAAATTTAGTAATGTGCACAATACCCCACTAGCCAGTGATTCAAGATAACCACGACTTAATCCCTGTAATTATAACTTTTGAAAATAATTGGAGTATTGTAAAACACTTTTGATAAAAGAGAATGACTCACATTGCAGATTTAAACGGGCAGAGTTTAGCCTACTGATTAGCCTTGTAACCTAATTTAAATAACAATGCACACGAACTAGGTCAGTAACTAATACAGCATTTACGATAACTCACGAGATTAAAACCCTCACAACGAATGACAAAGTGCAATTCTTAAACATCCATCGAATTCACGACGAATGACAAAGTATGGCCCTAATGTGGGCAGCACTTAAACATCCATCGGATGGTTTCAATCGATTGGACATTGAATCGTAGCAGCGATCGAGTTATTACCTTGTTATCGTAGCAGAGGTTCGGGATTATACTACTTTTGAACAAAACAGCGTATAAGTGAGTGTACGTAACGAAATTTAACGTCGAAACATGCAAACTGATCAAGTCCCAAGCCCCTGAATTTATAGCCCGAATTTGGACCTCCCGCGTGTCGCGATAGGATCACCCATCCCTGTCGCGTGTGTCGCGACACGCGGGGAAACCCAAAGAAGGCTAGGCCTGCTTTGTCACCTACTTAGCCCTGCTGAGTCGACGAAATTCGAAATTACATGTTTTAAAACCGTTTTGAGCAGATAAACATAATTTAGGGAATACCCCCCCCCCCCTTGAATTTTAGGGGCCCTGATCCTTATTCTGATTGTTCTGAAAATTTTAGGGGTCATGCAGTATCACTTGGGGGTCTCAATTAGGATTTCCTATTGGGTAAAATAAGATAAGAAATGGTAATTTTAATGAGAGTTGTTACAGTTGCTATGCGAATTGGCAGACTTTTGCAGTTTGTCGCAAATAGTCCCTATGATCGAATAAACTTGTTTTTGACATGCCGAATCCTTCAAAACTTATTTCTAAGTTATGTAGAGGATATTTATGGTATATTTAGCTTGTGTCACTGTTCCGGAGTGTTTGTTGCGTTAAACTAATTACGTTTACGTAACAGTTTGCGTATAACTTTCCAGAAAGTGATTAAGAGCTCGAAATCGAACAAGAATTGAAACGTGAAATTGTCAAACGTAAATAAACAAATATTGGGATCAAAACATCGTAAAATTACAA
>JARYGA010027266.1:0-15547 GCA_030545235.1 Helianthus tuberosus | reverse complement strand
AGTGGGCTATGTTAGTCCTACCAACAGATATTGGTGCCTATGAAGACACAATATCAAGATGGGAGTCAATTACTCTAAATTTGGTTGATGACCCAGGGAAAGTTTGGCCAAGCAATAGAGCTAAAATAAACTATATAGAAAATCTCCTTGGGGAGGATGAAAAAAAGGCATGGATCCAATGGCGAACAGCGTACATAGATGAATACAACACACTGGAAGGAATAGCAGATACGCAAAATATATTAGCCCACATTAGAAGAATATTTCTTCTACAGGACCCTTACCAAGGAAATACAGAAGAACATGATAGGGCCTACAATGAAATAGAAAGACTCTCATGCAGAAATCTGAAAGATATATTTCTATACCTGAATGATTTCAAGAGGCTAGCAGCACAATCAGGAAGACTATACTTGTCCCCAGAATTATCAGACAAAGTCTTCAGAAAGATGCCCCCGATTATTGGGAAAGAATTGGAAGAAGCATGGAATGCTAAATATCCGGGAAGTAATGTCAGCGTTATTCCAAGAATACATTTTTCATACCAATACCTCGCAGAGATCTGCAGAAAGGCAGCGGTCCAAAGGGAAATAAAAAATCTTCAGTTCTGTAGCAAAATCCCAATACCAGGCTATTATGAGAAAACAAAGAAATATGGCCTGATAAGATCAACAACCTACAAAGGAAAACCGCACGCTTCCCATGTTAGAATATTCAAAACAAAGCATAAAGACAGAGAAAGAAAATGCAAATGCTTCATATGCGGAGAAGAAGGTCATTTCGCTCGAGAATGTAAAAGTAATAAAGGAAATATAGTAAGAGCAACTGTCATGGAAAACCTAGACCTACCAGAAGAATGGGATGTGCTATCAGTTGATCAAGATGAGCCATAAAGTGATGCAATATGTTCATTTTCTGAAGGAGAAGGAAAATCTAAAGACTACATATCAAATGTGTTGTCTGGAAATTTCCTAGAAGAACTGGCAGGAGTATTAATTGGGGAAGAAGAACTAAGAAGAGAATGGAGGTTTAAAGTTAAACTCCAGGAGCATCAAGAAAACTGTGAACATGAACTGCTAATGAACCAAGAAAATGTCACTAGCATAAATTGTTCATACTGCAAGGAAAAGACGACATCAAGAGCTAGAAGTAATTGTCTGAAGTGCCAAATAACGGCCTGCCCGTTATGCTCAGACTACTATCTAAGCTTCAAAGTAACCCCAAAACCAAAAGAGATAATTGGTTATGATAATAGGGATAACCTTATTAAAGAACTTCTTCTTTATAATGTTTACCTTATTAAAGAAAATGAAAGCCTTAAAGGAAGACAAATAGAAGAAGAAGAATTGAATAAAATTCTTCAAGAAGAATTCGAACAACTCAAGCCTTTCCAAACAGCTGAAGATAGAAAGGAGGAATTGCAAAGTAGTAAAATCTTTGATGAAGATGGAGTAGAGATTATATTTGAGGAAAAGGCTCTAAAGGAAAGCGGTGAACCAGAAAAGAAAACCAAAATATACAACAAATTGTATAATATGGTTATCACCTTCAACATACCAGGAGAAAAAGAATTTAGTTTAAGAGCAATCTTAGACACAAGAGCTACCTCATGATGTGCAAATAGTGAAGTAATACCAAAAGGAGCCCTCGAAGACAGCCCGTACAGAATTAATTTTAAGGGCATAAACTCACAACAAATTGCAGAAGAAAAATTGAAGCATGGGCAAATGACCATAGCTGATCATGCTTTTAGAATCCCATTTACTTTCTGCATGCCAATGAGAACTGATGATGGCATAGATATGCTTCTAGGATGCAATTTTATAAGAAGTATATATGGAGGAGTAAGAATTGAAGGGAACGTAGTTACATTCTACAAAAATGTAACCATGGTCAAAACAGAGCAAGTCACAGAGGCAACCAAATATGCCATTGAAGAACTATGCATGAATTATGAAGAATACCAAGCAATCCAAGAATCTGCATACTTCAACATAGGACATACTAGTCTAGCGTTTCAAACAAAGTTTGGAAAACTCTTACAAAGACTAGAATACCAAGGATACATTGGTGAAGAACCCCTAAACATTGGCAGAAGAATAAGGTGAAGTGCAGAATTGATATAATCAATCCTGATATTACAATTCAGGATAAGACGCTTAAGCATGTCACGCCGGCAATGAAAGATCAATTCAAGAGACATACTGACGCCCTGTTAAAACTCGGTGTAATCAGAAGAAGCAAAAGTCGCCATAGAACAATGGCGATGATGGTAAATTCTGGAACATCCATTGATCCAAAAACAGGAAAGGAGGTCAAAGGCAAAGAAAGAATGGTGTTTAATTACCGCACATTAAATGATAACACCTACAAGGATCAATATTCGTTACCAGGCATCAACAAGATCATCCAAAGGGTAGGAAATGCAAAAATCTACTCTAAGTTTGATCTGAAAAGTGGTTTCCATTAGGTAGCAATGGCTGAGGAATCGATTCCATGGACGGCCTTTATAACTCCTGAAGGATTGTATGAATGGCTTGTAATGTCGTTTGGTTTGAAGAACGCACCAGCCATTTTTCAGAGAAAAATGGACCACTGCTTTGAAGGCACAAAAGATTTGATAGCCGTATACATATATGATATTCTTGTATTCTCAAAAAATGAAGCTGACCATGCCAAACATCTTGAAAGAATGCTGGAAATTTGTGAAGAAAATGGTCTAGCACTAAGTGCAAATAAAATGAAGATTGCAGTGAAGGAAATTGAATTCCTTGGGGTAGTCATTGGAAATTCAACAATCAAGCTCCAACCACATATCATAAAGAAGATTGCAGAATTTAAAGACAAAGAGCTAAAGGAAAAGAAGGGATTAAGATCTTGGCTTGGGATCTTAAATTATGCTAGAAACTATATCCCAAACCTGGGAAAGTTGCTAGCACTTCTGTACGAGAAAACTTCACCCCATGGTGACAAAAGAATGAAGGATTCGGATTGGAAACTGGCCAGAGAAATAAAAATGAAGGTTCAAGAACTCCCAGATATGAAGATACCCCAAGTTGATTCATATGTGATCATAGAAACAGACGGTAGTATGGAAGGATGGGGAGCAGTATGTAAATGGAAGAAGAAAAAGAATGATACAAGAAAAGAAGAACAAGTCTGTGCATATGCAAGCGGCAAATTCCCAGTAGTAAAATCCACTATTGATGCTGAAATCTATGCGGCAATGGAAGGTTTAAAAGCTTTTAAAATTTACTACCTGGACAAAAAGAAAATCACTCTGAGAACTGATTGCCAAGCAATAATCAGTTTTTACAATAAGTCAACCAACAACAAACCATCAAGAGTTAGATGGTTAAACTTCACTGATTTTGTCACAGGATCCGGTGTTCAGATAAACTTTGAACACATCGATGGAAAACAAAATATCCTTGCTAATAACCTGTCTAGAATTGCTAATCTTTTACAATCGCAGGAATGGACAGAGTGCACCAAAAATACTCAAGGATTGAATCAGTGGAAGAATGCATACGAGGAAGTCAAGAATGGAAAACAAATGGGATACGATACCTCTATGGAGGACCAGCAACTCAATCTGCTATTACAGGGCCTGACCTTGCAAGGATTGAAGAATACGAAGAAATTACCAGTGAAGAAATGGCGCCAATCACAAACAAACCCTGGATGCTTAATGACCCAAGAAGTAACAGACGACATCAACCGTTCAACCAACAAACCAACAAGGCACTCGGCGAATTATCTTTCCTAGTATCCATGGCAGAACTCAACTCAGCCCGATACAAAGCCTACTCAACAAGGGGTAATAGCTACAATGACAATAGGCCCAACAACGAAGCCCAACAACGAAGCCCAACTCCGAAGGCTCAAAAATGCAATCTGCATCATCAAAGACGCAGCAAATGGGAGCATACTCTAGAAGGCCCATATGCACCAAAAGAAGCAGGGGAGCCTACCATAATAAAATATATATCAATAATTGTAGGTGTGACGAATGCAATGATGTAATTCTCATCAACGGGGAACATATTACTCGATGGGAGGGACATGCTGCACAATCACGACTTTAATTAGTACTACCACCTTTGCCGTATAAAGAAATAAATGGCCACTTTACTAAAAGAAGGGCCCGTGTGAAGACTTTAGAAAAAGTCTTTTGTAACATAGTGAGTATTAGGTAGTAAAAGTTGTACTATTAGGCAAACGAAAGTTGAAATTATCAGCCAATGGGGCCCACAGAGCACCCGGGATAATACTTTCTAGTCCTATATAAGTTCAGCTTGTATTAGAGTTTCGGACACACCAGACATCATCTGATAGTCCAATTCTCTCTTAAAATTCAGTGTGTAATCGTTTGTAATCAAGTGAGTTTGTATAAAGTTTAAAAGTTTTCTTTGGTATTTTCCGCCGTTTGATACATAAAAATCCTAGTTTTCAAACGTACCACGATCCACATCACTTAAAAGAGAAATGAGGATTCTAGTTTTGAACATAACGCAAAAACTAGATAAAAATAAGATAGAATACCTTTCCTGTTCAAACAGGCCGTGTTTAAGTTAACCCATGAATACACCTATAGCATTTGGATTCTATTTCTAACGAATTAAGAATAAAAATGGAGCAACTTTAACTCAAAGGTCAAACTAAAAGTAGGAAGAGTTTTCAATGGGATTTTGTTAAATAATATGTATTTTATATTTCACCTGTATATTGATTCCAAGTATCCTCATCTTCAATATCATCAGCCTTGATCAGACTCTCATCAGCTTCCATATCTTCTTTAATGTCTTTTTGTAACTCACCTTCCTCCTGCAATAACAAGAATTATTATTATTAAACTCCACACACATAATTTTAAAAAATATAATAATATATATTAATGAGCCATACATTGTTGTCAGCAGCCTCCTGCACCTCATCTTCTTCACCTGTTGGGTCATCGTTATTGTTCTCAGAATCTTCTGCCCGGGCTTGTTTGAGCCGCTCAAGTACATATTTGAAAAGAGAAAGACCTGAATAATAGCAAAATAAAATGTTTAGGTAAATTGGAATATATAAAGTAGAAAAAAAATGATGTTCTTCATTTCCTTTTTCCAGTTCAAATTTTGAAATTAGCATTGCGTGATGTGTAGATGTTACCCTTCGCACGAGTGTTTGGAGCGCTTTCAATCCTTAATCGATGTTGTTTATCTTCTTTTTTATACTTTGATATTATCTGCTTGTGAGTTCGCCCCGGAAAACATTCTGTTATTATTGAGAAATCCAACCCAAATTGCTGAATAGCCTGCATTTTATAAAAAGAAACTAACAAATGCTCAACAACTTGGCAATTATAGCAATGAATTATACGTTTATTGATAGTGTTATCGTTACCTCGTAGAATAGTTCTGTATCTTGTTTTGTCCATTTCATTCTCGGGGTTATTTTCATGTGAGTTCGGTAATTGTAGTAGGTAGTGTTTTGTGCAGATTCACTGCAGAACCATAAGATTATTATTTGTGAACCCGACAGATAAGAATCATAAGATATCTCAAAATGATTTCATGCTAAACTTCGGTACCTTTCATCTGTTGCATTGGCTCCCGATAAAGATGCTTCCTTTTTCTGCAATAAAGGATAATTTCATACAAAAAAATCATAATATCAGATACATCCATTTTCAAAGATGTGACATTTATCCCCTTCACTACGAACTTGCATTATAAAAAAATGAAATATAATATGTACCTCGATCCGTTCCTTATGCTCTCTTAGCCTGATTAAATCCCTCAAGGGGAAATTATGCATATGCAACTCAAACTCCTCCTCGGGGATACTAAGCAATTCCGGGTTTACTATAATAGCGTGATATAATTAAATACAAAGCATAATTAATTGTAAATCATCGAGCCAGGGGTCTCACTGGAAGCAACCTCTCTATTCCTACGGGGTAGAGGTAAGGCTGTCTACGTCTTACCCTCCTCAGACTCTACCTTAGCTTTGCTAATGGTGAGATTTACTAAGTATGAAGATGATGATGAATTAATTGTAAATCAAAAAGAAAACAAAAACACTTAGAACTAAACTTACCTGGTCGTTTATTTCGTTTTGTGCTGTGTGAGAATTTCTTCTTGGGCACTTCAGTTAACTCACCTGATACCTCTTTGTCCTTTTTACGCTTTCTAACAGGTTTTTTGCTCTCATCAAGAGGTTTCTTAGCCTTTGACTTTGACTTACTTTCAATTCTATCAACTAAAGATTCATTTTCCGGTACAAAGTCGTCAATACCCTCATTCTCGGCTTCATCTATAGTTTGAAGTGCTTTACTTGCTAGCCGTCTTGATCTTTTTGAAGATCTGCCAGTTTCGTTCACTGAACGCATTTGAGAAAGTTCGGTCAAACTAATTGAATCTTCATTCACATGGTAATCAGAGATTGTCTCTGTTTGAAATGAAGGAGCAGGCACGTTTTCAATGAAGTCAGTTTGAGAAGGAACTGAATGAATATTTTCCCCATGTTGAACAGGCCCTACGTCCGGATCAGGGTTGTTAGAAATCTGTTGCTGTTTACGGTTTTGTGCCTTGGGCTTGGGCTTGAATTTGCTAGCCCTTGGTCCTATATTCAAAATTATCATACTAATATAACTAATATTAGAAAGCACTCAGGTGGGTTTAACGGGTCAAAACAGGTTATTGTCAAATCGAATTACTCTATTATAGAAATGAGACATATCAAGTTGACCCAGAGCATTTCTGGTTCTAGAAATTTAAATAGTTTACTAAAATTTAGTGAGTCGAATATGTTTACAAGAATAATCTCACTTCAATAATAACTTACCTTTTTTAATAAAATGATTTAGAAAAACTTTATGCTTTAAAAATACCCTTTGGGTGACTTTAGACCCATTTAACATGTTTCATTTGAAAGCACTGTTGTTAATAGCGTGAAAATAGCGGGATTATAGGTTTTTTTTGTTTTAATATAATTAGCGATAAAATATAGCTAAAAATTAGCGAGATTCTATTTTTTTTCTAGTAAATATACATATAAAAACAGCGTATTTTGATAAAATAGACATATAAAAATATTTCTAAAATTTTCTTCTAGTGTATCGCAAAACATAATATAGCACCCGTTATTTCATCGCTATCGTTACGTAGCGTATAGGTAGAGCTTGTCGCTATCATTCGCTATTAACAACTATGTTTGAAAGCTACTTTTCATTTTACGTTTGAGCCATCGAAGATAAAACAAAACCAGAATCGACCAGTTCATAAGTAATGGATCAAAATTCTCCTTCTACATGAATGTAACAAGTAGATTTACCTGAGCCAGTTATTGACTGAGACAAATTGTTAGGTTCCCAAAAAATGGAGTCTTCTACTTCCTGAATTTCAAACAATTCCGAAAATTATGGATTTGTAGCAAAGTTTATCGACATGGTGTATTTAAGTAACAGTAAAAAAACTCATGAATTCACCTTTGATCCTGATGATGAATTTCCAATCTGAAAACCATCGTTATCATTATAAATAGCACCTTCCTCTCCTATTAACGTATCGAGCGCTTCAATACTTTCTAAGTTTGTGGAAGCATTGATATTACTGATCGATTCAGGTTCAGTGGGTCCCCCCGCTAGTTTCCCATCCATGGAAACATCAACAGTAGGCCTGTAAATGAACCGAACGAACACGAACAAAGGCATGTTCGTGTTCGGTCATTTAACTTTAACCAAACACATATTTTTGTTCATGTTCGTTTATTAAGAAAAGGGGCATGTTCGTGTTTGTTTATGTTCGTTCGTTTAAAACCTAAACAAACTAAAATGAACGTAAACGAACATAAACGAGCAAAACTTAAATGAACATAATTTAACAAACAATAAACATCACAAATGAACATAATTGAAAAACATAAATGAACATAATTGACTAAACATAAACGAACATAAAGTAATTTTTTTTATATAAATTAGTGATTAATTACGATAAATTCCATTGGAAAACCCATTTTTATTACTAAAAAACCCAATTACCAATTAGTTATACTTATATAAGTAGTTAGAAAGTTCGTTTTATGTTTAATATTTTATATAAATATAACTACTTATGTATTTAAACTGAAACAAATGAACATAAACAAATATAAATAAACGAACAAACATAAACGGACGTCCACGAACATTAATGAACGAACAAAACCTGTGTTCATGTTCGTTCCTTTAGTTAAACGAACAAAAAACTGTGTTCATGAACGAACTTCCCGCCGACCAAGTTCATGAACGTATGGTTCGTTTACAGGCCTAATCAATAGCTGGTGTCTCTGAGCATGGTGAGAGCTTATATTAGTAAGATAAATTAAAAATTTATATACAATGACGAGAAAAATAAATCATATATATGTGTGTGTGTGTGTTTGTTTCGCTATATTTAACAGAATGAGTGTTACTCAGGACGCCCTTAACTGACCTGTTGTTATTGTAGATTTGGGAAGAAAGTCATTAGATGAACCCAGTGCAACAACTGATTCAGTGTTCTGTGTTCAACCCTAGAGAATATTAGCCAAATGTGGTAATACGAAGCATACAGCTAGCATTACATATTTAGATTTACCCACCTCTTCCTGTGATTTTTCACCGGAAGACTGCAAACTATCACCGATATTTCCAATAATTTGAGTAACATCATTTCGAGTCTGTTCCGTTGTAGAAGCAGCAACCTCAACAGACTGTGTTGAAGGGGTTGGTGTGGGCTTTGGTTCTGGTTGGGCATTAGGTTTGAACTTGGGCTTGGGTTTGCCTTTGGGTTGAAACTTTATACCGCCTTTTGCTGCAACAGAAAAGTCGATAATAAGTAATTCAGAAAGGGGTGGCGGCGCAACTTGTTGCTCGTCTACCTTCTGTTTTAATGTAACTTGGCAAGTATGAATGAAATTTAAGTATATTTACGAGTAATAACCACCATTAAAGCGTCAAGAAGGTGTATCGAAACATAGATAAGAGTGGGAAAGAAGAGAGATATAGTGCATTTGTATACCAGCATTTGCAGCATCACTTGAAATCAGACCGTCAAAATGAATATCCATGCTGAGTTAGTAAAAGAATATCTGTAATTTGACAGAATAATATATTACTAACCTTGGGTAAGAATCCTCTTAAAGGCTTCAATTCACATCAAATATCAAACTTGTATTTCAAACACAGTGGTTATAGTTGGAGAAATAGATCAACCATTTCATCTAGGCAAAGTTTGATTTTATGGTTTATCAAATTTCATTACACCTATATGGCTATATACGAATCGTTGTCTTACAGGAAGCGCAGACAATAACTGCTTTCATATAAACATGCAAGATTCTCTAATTTAAAAGAACAGTTTAAAGTTTAAACAACACATTACAGTATTGCTTGATAATCAGACTTTTATATGCTAAAGTTAAACATGACTGGACAATTAATGAAAAGTAGACCGGGCAAAACAGACGGGTCGGGTGGCATACTGGCATGCCAGGTCAGGACACGCCAAATTAAAAAAAAGGGTTACTTTGGTTCGGGTCAAAACAGTCTTTCAAAATTAAACAAAAACAATTGAAGTAGCAACTTCCTTACTAGTTCATACTACTAATGCTTTCATTGGGAATTTTTATCGAGCATTTGGTGATCGAAAAATAAGCAAAAACAATTGCTTACCATCTGAATCTAAATGTTGCAAACCCATTCACAAAAAAGAAATAAGCTGATGTTTAAACAAATTCTACACAAAAAATTAGCATAGGAATGGCAAAGAACTTACAAATAATCAAGTTAAAATTCAACAGAACATTAAAAAGGTTCGAGTAAACAAGTTCCTGTACTATCTAACATCACTAATAATCAAGTACAAATTCAACAAAATATTTAACAAGTTCAAGTAAATAATTAATCAATCAAAATTAAGTATATAACAACTATTGACAAAAACTTAAAGAACGTGGCAAACCTTGATTAGTTAGACTTTTAAAAAAAAATTAAGAGTTAAAGGCTGTTAGGAGGTTTCAGGGGCGGAGCAGAGGCGGTGATAGAACCCTTTCTTTTTACTGCAACTTTCTTTTTTTCATACCTTTCTCATACTAACTTACAATATTTATAAGGAAATGGAAATCCTAAACAAAAGGAAACGTGGATGCATACTGAGAAAGTGGGGATGTGGAAAACATGGCCCACTAACTTTAACCTACTCAACTAAACATGAAATGATGAAACGTGAGATGCATTGCAAACAATTAAAACATGGAAATTAATAATAAACAGTTGCAGCTTTTAGTGTTGACCCGTATCAATTCTCCCTTCCTCGAAAACGGGCTTGTCCTCAAGACCGAGTCATGGTGGAGCGGCTTCCGATTGCATGAGAAGGAATTTAGGGGGTTGACAACGGTGACCCGGCTGATAACGTTCATCGTAGTTGAAACAAAGTCCTTCGGCACGGCGGGTTTGCATTTCCGCGGGGGTTAAGCGCTTGAGGGGAAGTGGTGTGGCTGTAGTAGAGGAAGTTGGCAACACGTTTTGTACCGGTAAGACGGTCGTCGGAGGAGAACCTAATACGCCACTGTGAGATTTGTCAACAGTGAAAGAAGCACCATGTTTGAGTTTGTCTTCAATCAAAGGAGCAAGACCGTAGGCTTGATGAAGGGTTGTAGGTTTAAGAATTGCCAATTCAGCTTGAATGTCATGTTGAAGACCAGAAATGAAGCAATTCTTTAAGGCCTCTTGGGACAAACCATGAACACGGTTGCTTATCTTCTCAAACTCGGTTTTGTATGCCTTGACGGTGGATGTTTGGACAAGTTTAAAGAGGGTGGCTTCGTGGTTCTCATATGTAGACGGGCCGAAACGGAGTTCGAGAGCTCGAACAAATTCCGTCCAAGTACCCAAGAGTTCGTTGTTTTTGAGGTACTTGTACCAACTCAAGGCTTCTCCGGTAAAATAGAAAACCGCGAGTGATAAACGTCGGTCGGCGGGAATGTTGTAATAAGTGAAATAGTTATCAGCTTGAAATATCCAGTCTAATGGATTAGAGCCATCAAACAAGGGAAGATTGATCTTTGGTGGGCGAGGGTTGGATGAATCGGTTTGGTCGTCTTTGGGAGGGAAGTTGAATGAGGAAGATGATTTAGGGCCTTTTTGTTTTTCGTTGGACAGGAGGTTGAAGAGACGGGTGGTAGCTTCCATTTGCTGATGCATGGAGGCTTGAAGAACTTCGAACTGGGTGTTTGATCGGGCTTCGGATGCGGCTGTGGTGGTGGCGTGTTGAGTGAGGAATTGGGCGAATTGATCACAAAGGGTTTGAAGGGACTCATCGGTGGAGGAAGGTTCTTTGCGGGGAGGCATGGTAACGAAGATGAAAGCACCAATTGATAGAACCCTTAAGTGGGTGAACCTCTAAGAAACTAAAGGGAAAGAGAGAGACAAAACTTTTTACTGCAACTTTCTTTTTTTCATACCTTTCTCATACTAACTTACAATATTTATAAGGAAATGGAAATCCTAAACAAAAGGAAACGTGGATGCATACTGAGAAAGTGGGGATGTGGAAAACATGGCCCACTAACTTTAACCTACTCAACTAAACATGAAATGATGAAACGTGAGATGCATTGCAAACATTTAAAACATGGAAATTAATAATAAACAGTTGCAGCTTTTAGTGTTGACCCGTATCAGGCGGTCTAGAGTCCAGAAAGGGGCGGAGCAACGGTTGTGGGGTGGTGGCAGGGGAGCAACGCCGGTTTTTTGGAGACGGGGGTTTTAGTATTTGCGTAAAAACTATATATGGACGAGGATATATACCTATGGATTACATAAGTTAAATAAATATTTCTTTTTAATGTAAATAGGGTAAACTAACTCAGGGATTTACATAGACCTTCTTTAAGTGCAGTACCGATATTCAAAAGTGTTACTTTTATGTATGTATTGTTTTAGTATGTGTTAATTTAACTTTTTTTAAATGTTGAGATATGTTCTTACGTTTTGTAAGATAAATATGGTTTATATTGCTTAATACATTTATTGATAATATTACTAATATCGTAAGCTTAAATGGTTACTATGAGTATCTTTTAATTATTATTTTTTAAAATAAAAAGTCAAAAATTTGATGTTAATCTACAACTATAAATTAATATTATTTTATGTGTTACATTTTATATACTGTGTTTACATTTGACCTAATTTAGTATAATTTTCGAATTTATAAACATCGTAAAACCTTTAAAATTTAAAAATATATTACTCTTTAAAATTATAGTAAAAATGTATATATTAGCCCGTATTTACAGTTGTTTACTCTAACTTAGTGGTTTTCTGTGACACATGTGCCTCCTCGGCCATCAAACAAATACCAAACCAATGAAATATTGTATTTCATACTTGGGATTTGTATAAATATTGTATCTTTTGCACATATCAATTCTTGTTCAATTTCGGGCTCTAAATCGCTTTCTGGAAGGTTATACGCGCACTGATGAGTAAATATAACCAGTTTAATACAACAAACACTCCGGATCAGTGACATAGGCTTAACATGCCTTAAATAACCTATACATAACTTAGAAATAAGTTTTGGAAGGTTTGGTGTGCCGAAATCATGTTTATTCGCTTACAGGGACTAATTTCGACTAACTGCGAAAGTATGCCGATTCGTACTGTAACGAACATTCCGGAACATGACCATAAGTTAAACATATCGTAAATATCATTTACATAGCTTAGAAATAGGCTTTGAGGGGTTCGGTGTGCTAAAATAAACTTTTTGGTCATTCAAGGACTAAAAGCGTCAAAAAGTACATAAGTTTGCATTTTCGCGCGTATCTTACGTTCTGAATACATCCGGACATCCAAAACTTTATGTAATCATTAAAATATTTTATTTTAGTGATTGGCATGATAAAATTCCATTCGTCGCGTAATTTGGATCGTTTTTCGCATTCGTTCGTGTTTCGTCGTAATTAACCAAACAACGCAACCGTACGACCAAACAAACCGACATCCGAAATATTTTTGAGCATGTTTCATGTTCCCTATACTTTAACTTCATTTTAGATCCTTGAAATGGTATTAACGGGGCTTAAACGTGTCAAAAATGCATCAAAAACCATGTTTTGCACATTCAGGGACCAAAATTGACAATCTGCCATAGTTATCTTAGGAAGGGACCACAGTTGAAAATCTGATTTCCATCTTGTTCCAGTTGTTCCCCTCATTTGCACATGGTTTTAATGAAACTATGGGCTTGTTTTGGGGTACCCATGGTATTCTAAAACCATGGGCACACATGTAAGGTCCAGATCGAAGCTCGGTTTTCGATGAACGATCCTAACGGTCTTGATTTTCCTATAAATACCCCCACCCTCCTGCTTCAAAACTCACATTTGATCTGATTTGGCTCTCTAAGTTGAAGTATACACTTCATACCTGAGAGTAATCGGATCAAAACTTCCATTCTTGGACCCGTTGTAAGTCCTCTTTCGTTCTTTTTCGCGAGAAAGTCAAACTGTGTTTGACTTTCTGCTTTGACCAGTTTATGGTCAACATGAAGTTCGTTTGAACTTCATAACTTGAGCGTAATCACGATGGTTTTAGTCTCTTGTGACTATACCTACTGATTACCACGTTATCTAGGCATAGTGGCGAGGAGTAGTTTCGGCCAAAATGCGTATTCTTACGTATTTTGTAACCAAACTACTTTTAGGTATCAAAACCGTTTGTTTTGATACCAAACCTGTTTTCAAACCTCGTTAAGCATGTTTTAACATGTTTAGCTCGTCACTTTAGGTTTAGTGCTTATGTAGGGTCGTAAGGAAAGGGGTCTAAACAACCGCTTATACTTTCGAACCCGACCCGTTTGGTCGATCTTTAGGATCCGACCAAACACATTAGGTGACCATAGTTGCATAGGGAATAACCTTCCGAGGTTATACCTTATGGTCACGTCATTTAAGTAGTTGTATGATAGATAGTTTTTATGCCTTAGGAAAATTACCAAAATGCCCTTTTTACGCCAAAATTCATTTTAAGCACATGTAACATAATTTTTTATATCTAAACTGATTTGGAAACAATATTAGACATGTTAAGGCATATATTACTTATCATAGGACTAGTTAGGCGGTCCGAACTCGTTTTACGCGAACGACGCGTTAAAGTGGCGTAAGCTACCTTAACGAGTCGTAATGGGTCGTAAGCACTTAGGTTAGGTTTCGTTTTAGAATGTAGGCTTTGTTAAACCATATTACATGAGTCCCTACACTCATTTGGTTTAGGAAACCTCATTTTATCCGATCCTCCGATTTAGGTCCGTTTATTTACATAGTTATCTATATTAGGTGTTGTTTGATTTCCGTGATCCCTCTAGCTTTGCTTGGTTGTTATTCAAGACTTCTAAGCACCCTCAAGTGAGTACATAGTCCTCTCTTTTACTGTTTTTCAAACATTTTAGGGTGAAACACATGTGCCTACGTGTTACTTTCGTGTTTTTCATGTTTTTAAATA
Organism: Helianthus tuberosus; assembly: GCA_030545235.1. Lineage (NCBI taxonomy): Eukaryota > Viridiplantae > Streptophyta > Magnoliopsida > Asterales > Asteraceae > Helianthus > Helianthus tuberosus. The sequence goes on along the minus strand of JARYGA010027266.1, from coordinate 1,023 downwards.
TCATACTTGATATGTTCATTAGTACACTATTAGTACATGATTTCATTATGTTTTTGCTTTGTATGTCCTTTTAGTGCATACTTAGTACATCGTTTTCATTTACATTTCATGCTATGTATGTCCATTTAGTGCATACTTAGTACATTATTTTCATTTACATTTCATGCTGTGTATGTTCATTTGTTGCATATTTAGTACATTATTTTACATTACATTTCTTGCTGTGTATGTTCATTTGTTGCATACTTAGTACATTATTTTCATAAAACATGCTTACATTTTGGTATGACATTTGGTTTGTTTAAATGGCTCAAAAATACATTCATTAACATTAGCTACGCCGTTCGTTAGTAGGTAGTGGTACCATAGGAATTGACAACTCCCGTTCCTGACATCCTAGGTATGTTTGGATGGAAGGAATGACCGAATTCGATACACATAACTCAGATAAATCTTTAATTCGTTTAAGGGTTTATCGCCACAGTCTCAAGGCTTGAATGTATGCATTTTCACAACCCCGTATAGATGTTTGTATCAGTAAAGCATTCATTATTTTACAAAACATAAATTTTGATTATAATTTATCAATTGCATTGTTTTGTACATTTCTTTCTTATAGGGTCGAGTAAATGCTTTTAATCAATAAAGGCTTTTTATTCACTCTACATTACATTTGTTTACACAATAACATTTCAACATTTGTTTAAAACATTACATTTAGTTATACATGAACATTTTTACATTGGTGGTTTGTTTGGGTAAGTGATTTAAGTAACGAGACGTGTGTAATATGATAAAAGCATGGTGGATACGCCGCTGGTACTTCCTATATATAAGTGCTTTTATGATATTACATATCGTAACGTTATTTAAACCATTTCAATTTTGACATATTACATTTTACACAATTAACATATCTTTACAAAACACTGTTTTACAAATAACACATTTTATACAAATTCATTTTTACTTGGTTATTTACATAACCATACATATTCTTTTATATCATCTGTTTCCTTATCG